>CABFWO010002492.1:0-105850 GCA_902155825.1 Timema genevievae
TTTACAAAAAGTCATTTGGCCTAAAGTCGTTTGGCCTAAAGGCGTTTGGCCTAAAGGCATTTGGCCTAAAGTCATTTGGCCTAAAGTCATTTGGCCTAAAGGCATTTAGCCTACACTTTAGGCCAAATGCCTTTAGGCCAAATGACGGGTACCCCCTCCAGGTCACATTCAGAGTGAAAACTACAAGTAGCTTACTATCATTATTAAAGCGGGAAAACCTCCCATAGGTTCAGCTTCCTTTGGTAGATTTTATCAATAAAAAGAATATCTGCAGTGGCAATCAACACTGCGTGGTATAAAAAGAATTGTATTAGAAAAGTAGGTTTTAAAAATACAAAAAATATAATTTTACAACTGGCATTGAAAAAAATATAAATGTAATATTTATTATTTTATTCACATTGGTAAAAGTGATAGCCTCAGAACCCGTTGTTAATGGGTTCAAACCCAGCCGGGGTTGACGGATTTCTTTTGAGAAATAAAACTCCGTTGCACAACATTCTTCGTTGGTAAAGTAAAGCCGTCGCATCTCTTTCGCTCTCACTCATAGAAATTCTCGTGTGTTGATATTATCAGTAAGTTCAAATAGTACATGTTAAATATCTCAAATAAATAAATAAAAATATCCGAGCTATTACCTTGCGCCAAAAGTGACAGCTGCAGATTATACTCTGTAGCCTATGAATTGGTAAAAGTAGTTTTCGTAACTGTTTTAAAATTCAGACACCTTTGTATAGTTCGATTTAAAGTCTAATTTTCATGGAAATAGCTTTACCTGACGGCTAGAAAAGTTTCTAGATTTACTTTCAGGTATTCATAGGTCAGGACATGTTATTGGTAGATGTCACTTTTGATAGATTTAATTTATTTGAGTTATTTAACGTGCACTTTCAAAACTCACTGATTAAATCAGCACACGACTTGTAAACATAGTTAAATTTATAACAGACACTACACTCAGCCCCCTTACCGTTAATTTATCACTGTGAAAGGTGAAACCCACATTTCACCAGTGATAAATGTTTCAGCCAGACCAGGAATAGAACCCGGGACCCCTTATCTCAGTAGACAGACACGCTACCGACTGAATTAATGTGTCAGACTCTTGACATATATTATTAATATCTACAAAACAACATCAATATATTATTTAAATGTTATCAATGTTGATTGTAATATAAATTTGCATTTTATACGAGGCCCTTACAATTACTGTAAAATAATTGCAAATATAAGCCTACTTTTCACAGTCAAAATTAAAACTGGACTGTAGATAGAAATAAACTTTTTGAAAGTATAATACTGTTTTATTAACTTTATTCACTGCTATAAAAGTTACTAAAACAATGTTTATATATTCATATGTGAGTGCATGTGGTCCCTAACTGTCACATTTCATAACTAGTATCAATAATACCTGTCAAAAAATACTAACAATTTAGTAAAATGTTATCAATGTTGACTAAAAAAAACTCCATGGTGTGAACCCATGAGCGAGCCATACCGACCAAGCGGCCACCGCAGTTAGCGATGATAGTGCCAACATTTGCGGATAGAGGGTGTCATGTGGTCAGCACAATGAGCCCTTCGGCTGTTAAATTTAGTGAGTGTATTAGTACCATAGCCATTATGCGATTCCCAGATGATATCTTATGAATTAAAGGGTTAAAATGTACTTTTATGTAGGCCTAATAATTTTAAATGAGTATTGCTCGTTTGGGGCTCTGCCCCCAAACCCCAGTGAGTTTTCTTTGTAGATGGATGCAAACTAATATAATTTCAGCGTTGTTTTGAACGTAACGACTTAAATTTACCGGTATTGTATTGTATATACCGCACCGACTTTAAAGTTGCTCCACCATTTTGAATTTTTTCAGCGGTTAAATTTTTTTTTTACTTTTTGTAATTTTTACGTCGGTTATAGGATAGAAGCTATAAGTTTGCCAAATTTTAAGTTTCTAGCTCATCTGGAAGTGAGTAAACATTAATGTCGGTGAGTGAGTGAGTCAGCCATGTGGCTCTATAGTAGTATAATATAATAGAACTTAACTTATTAAACATTATTTAATTATGTGTATTTTGGTCAATCCGGAATTTTTGCTAATCCGACAGACCCTCGATCCTATAAATGTTGGATTAACGCGAGTCTACTGTACTAAAAACGAGTCAAGTAGCGCTACATTTCTTTCAATACCACATCTCTATTCGAGATTGCACGTATACGTTTGAAAGACGATGACAACATAGCTACTCCCTGATTGGTTCAAGTCGTCAGTACTGGTTACGTTTACAGTCATTACGCCTTGTTATTGCATAATCCGTTAAATGTTACTCAACGTATCGACCTTGTATTAACGAGTTGCCGGCCTACGCCAATTAATTAATGTTGGACCTAAGCTTGGTTCATTATAAGGAGACGCCCGTCCGCGCCGCTGCTAACTAGGTCGAATACAATTAACTTTAATAAATTCTGGATCAACCTCTGGTAATCATTAAAATAATTGTATTATTTATTACAGTCTATCCCATTATCTATATATTCGATTGTGATCAGTAGTCAATGTTGAGTGTGTTGTTCTAGGTTAAGTTAATTTTTATGAAGATTTTAGCTAAATATAACTATATGTTTATAAACGCACACTATCCCTCCACCAATATATAGAGCCCAGAAAATAAGGTGAATTAGTAAAATACGTATCTAGGTTTTAATGGCCTTGAGCTGTGAGCAAGATCGTTTAAGTACTAGACGTTAAAATGTTGAGCACCTCTAATAGACTCTGATAGTTCGTATTCTCCTGAGTTGGATATTTCTTAGTCCTTATAGGATGGGATTAGGAGCTCCCTAAGCATACTGCCTAAAGTGCTGAAAATGCATATGTCGTTTACGAACTTACTATCGAAACAAAAATTAAATCCATCACGTTCAAAATATACATTGATTAACGATATCATGTTTTAAATATTGTTTTAGAAATATTTAAAATATTTATTTTCATAATATTATACTCTTAGATACATTCCAACTGAAACAACCAAAGACTTGAGGATTAAAATAAGATTTGAAATAATAATGGATGCCTAAAAGAAACAGTGATATCTGACAATTGAAATTAGATTATATGCTTTAAATAGGAATATAAATGAAAATATATGCCCAAATGGAGTTTAGGCGTTTAAATGAAGGAAGGATGGAAGGATATAAGGATGGATGCTCGAAAGAAAGATATACGCACCTGAAAAAAGTTTTTAAACGTCAGAAAGAACGATATAAGCCTAAAAGTAAGATAGACGCCTGTATCGAAGATAAATACACGAGAAGAGGATAGACACCGGAAAGGAGATAAAATCCTGATAGGAGGATATACTCCTAAATGAAGGATATAAGCCTAAAAGGAGGATAGTCGCTTAAAAGAAGGATGGGTGCCCTAGAGAGAGAAAAAAATCGCCTGAAATGAGAACATAAGTTAAAAAGGAGGATAGTCAGAGGAAAGGGAGAGATTTGTTGGAAAATAGAATAGACGCAAGACATAAGGGCGGAAGCTAGAAAGAAGAATATACGCCAGAAAGTTGGAATGACGTCAGAGAGGAGGGCAGACTCCGTAAAGAAGAGTGGATGCCGTAAAGAAATAGAGATGCAACACAGGAAAGCAGATGATGGAAAGGAAACAGAAAGGACTAGAGACGAAATCAAGAAGAGTAGACACTGGAAAGGAGTAGAGAGGCTGGAAAGTAGTATGGACGCCAAAAAGAATATAGACGTCGGTAAAGGAGGATAGACGCTGGAGAAGAGAATAAACGTCGGAAAGGAATATAACGCTGGAAAGAAGGATAAACGCATGAAAGAAGGACACACACAGGAAAGGATGATCGACGCTGGAATGTAGGATATACACCGGAAAGGAGTATAGATGATTGAAAGGAGTATAGACGCCAAATAGGAGGGTGGATAACTGATAGGAGGATATATGATAGAAAGGGGGATAGATGCCAGAAAGTAGAGCATACTCTAGAAAGGATGGTAGATACTAGAAGGGATAACGGGAAACTGTTAGCTATCCACACTGACACACACAGTCTGTTGGGATGGAACCGTGTCTTTCCGGCTATTTTTTATTTGTTCGGAAACTATAGTGCTTTACACAATATTACTCGTAGGAGCAGAACAGGAATGAATCTTGAGGAATTCCGAACTCTAATAGCATTTTGAAACGAGAGGTCACAAAAAACTACAGTGTAAATACACCACGGCCTTATCATTGCAGCCTGTTGTCCACTAGGACTCAATCGTAATGCACACTGCCCGTGTGGCAACACTATTCAGAAGAAATGGACCGGAGATAGCTTGCTGATACTCTGAAAAGCTCCTCGATTGTATAATATATTAAAGTCGCCACACCCCCCACCCCAAATTGAATGAAACCATACTGTGAAGGAAGTGTCAAAATAAACCTCTCTACAGGGGTCAGTGTGTAACCAATTCGTTGGTCTTGGGAGTGGATTTAGAAAGCCTCGAACCTATTACCGATGAAGACAATGTCGTCATCCTCAACTTCACCCTCCAGCACTCTAGCGCCCTTACCCTTTCGTCCTCCGCCCCACCCCCTCCCCCCAAGACACACACATTCAGGATCATGCACTTCATCACTTAAAATTAGATTATTGTACAGTTTGTTCCAAAAAGTATCTGTACAATCCACCAATGTCTCAACATATATGTAAGCTTACATTATAATATCCTCCTCGTGGTTATAGATTATGAGATTGGTTTGCAGCAATTTTCCAGTCTTGTTGGTCCTTGTATTTTATTTTCGCCACCATATAACTTTTAACATTCACATAACTATTTATATAATAAATAATATATATATATAATATATATATAATATATATATAAATGCCCGCTTCGGTAGCAGTATGGTCTAACGCTCTACCCTCGTGCTATGCTAGACTGCCGATGATGGGGAGATCAAGGTTTGATTATCAGTTGGGTGTTGTGAGCGTGGTTTTTACAAGATAGTTTTTTACGCTCCCTCTACGTAAATGTGGGTACAATTCCTCTAAATATAACCTTCATAATCCCTAAAAAATACATTGGCTTAATTAGTACATGGGCTTATAACCCAAACGAGTAGTAAAGACGCGGTGCTAAAAAAAATATATAATGTATATTATATGTAATGTGTATTACATGTAATGTATATTATATAATATATACATTATACATATTATATATAATTTATACTATACATCGTATGGTTTATTTGTAGCTCCTAAATATTGGATAATAAAGTAAAAACATATTTTCAATATAAAAAACTTAAAAAGTAATAAACTTTGAATATTTATATTTCCTGAGAGTATACAAAGGTGTATTAACATTGAAATCAAAATCTTTAAAATGCTATGAGAAAATTATTATCTAACCGAACAGGAAAAATAAGTATTTAAGGTTATTCTTTATTTAGGTCATCATAAATCCCATAGCTTGCACTAAACAATCTGCTTTCTCATCAATCATTATTAACCTTTTTATATTCTGCATCAGTGGGACAGTATAAAATTTAATCCATTTTAATAAGGTTTACCGGTGACGTGGAGTTTGGGGTTGAAGTCCCGGCAAGGTGTTCTGAGGTTGTTTTCCTAAATGGTTTCCCACTCTACCTCCGCGTAAATAAATGTTCATTTTCTTTAAAATTGTGCCTTCCTTATTCTTGCGCAACTGTCCGACACATTAGCTCAGTCGGTAGCGTTTCTGCCTAGTAAGCCAAGGGTCCCAGGTTATATTCCCGGCATGGCCAAAAATGTAATCATTGGTGAAAATATGAATTTACCCTTTCACATTGATAAACTAACGGCCGGGGACTGCATGTTGTGCCTGTCCTAGTATTAAAATATATTATAAAGCATAGGAAGCTATGACAAGTCTAGCAAGCCGATAGTGGAAAATATATATGTCTTGAATAAAATATTGACCAAGGCTATTGGTTGGAAACAGTAATCAATGAATTAAATCATCATTCTCTCAATAGACTGGGATTCTGATGATTGGGTTATTGTAGTTTTAACCCCATTCGGATGAATTGAGGGTGGTTTTCCCTCAATGATTTTCCACTCTCCCACCACGCTATTGTGGATGCACTTCGTCTAAATCAAGATATTTATCATCCTCGACACATTTGTGTTATTTGTAGACACGTGTTCAATCCGCATGTGCACTTCATGCAGTGGAAAAACCATAATTAATTTGTCACAAACACAATAATTTAAATTATAAAACTAAATGGTTCAGTGGCACTTTACGCTTGTTTAAATTTAGTACAATTTACAGAAAAACAAACTTTTATT
This sequence comes from Timema genevievae, assembly GCA_902155825.1. NCBI lineage: Eukaryota > Metazoa > Arthropoda > Insecta > Phasmatodea > Timematidae > Timema > Timema genevievae. The sequence continues at coordinate 6,346 of CABFWO010002492.1, forward strand.
TATCAATAAAAACAAATTATATTATTATTATTATCATTGTTCAAAATTCGTGAATAATGTGTAATTTACTTCAAATCTCAAAATCTATTTAGTTGGAGAAAAAATAGATTTATAAATGCATGATGTTTCATAATGATCACAAAAAGAATTACTGTAGTTTTAAGAGAAATTTTGGTAGATTCCAATTTTTAATTTGTATTGTTGTTGTTTTATGCTTCACGACTTACTACCCATCCGGCCTGTACACATTTAGCCACACTAATGTTGTAAGTATTATAAAGGTAGATCTTAGTAAAATGTACCCACATTTGGGTGGATAAAGAGAGTGGAAAACTATTTAGTAGAATCACCCTATAATTATATCCATTCAGAATCTGAACCCCAAACTCCCCGTCTACGGCATAACAGACCAGATAAGTTTAACATTTAGTTGGCGTTCCCACCTGGGAGGTATACGTTGCATTTATTCTATGAGTAGAATTACAATAATTTTTTTTTTCAGAAAACACTGTACCTCTAAAAGAAAATGACCAAACAAAATGGCCATTCACGTGGTCTGCCCCCAAGAAGACGATCTCGTCTTGTTACCATGGTAACCATTCTGCCCTCACACAAATCTTTTATAGCCAATTGTGTCGCCAATGGCATCGCCACCACAAAATTGTCTTTTTCACTTACTTTTCGAGTATTTTCTGGGTTTTTTTTCCTTCTTAATATATACTTTTTTCTTTCTTTTTTTGTGATAAGCTGACGGGTTCTAGTAAGCGATAAACATGCTGACCCTGAGCAATTCTAGTTTTACGACACTTTGGCTTTACTACCCCCTCTCCAGAAGATTAAAGGTGCTTTTTTTTATGAACATACTTTAATCAACCTGTTCCCCGTCTTTAAAAAAACTCTTTGTTACCCACATCAGTCGTCACGTGCTATACATGTCAAGTCGGGTTACCGATGATGGGGAGGTTGGGGTTCAAATCCCAGCCAAGTATGTTTAGTTTATTTTTGTAAATAGTTTATCACACTCTCTCCACACAATTGCGGGTAAGTTTCCAATGAGTTCTACCTTCCTCATACTTACCCCACTAGTTTAATTAATATATATGCTTATGTTTATACTCCGAAAGGATACTAAGACCCGATGAAATAAAAACACTTTGTTACTCTTGGGTTGTCAACCGCATCCGAATATTGTTATTGTTTTAATCTTTGACTTTTCTGGCTATGGTATATTAATCTATGAGTAAAGAAAATATATAAAGAAGAGACATCCAAGCTGTGTTTTACACGTGGAAATATTTTGTTTAAACACATATATAAGCTCAAACGTTATTAGGGACACACACATATAAGTATATTAATTTAAATATTCATTCATATTTTATTAGCTCAAATATTTTAAGAGACGCATGTACGCACATACACACACACACACACACACACACACATATATATATATATATATTATAAGGGGATAAGGGGAACGCAAATATGCATGCAATGATGCAATGAACGTGAAAAAACGTATTTTTTTTGCAGTTTTTATATCAAAACATTTGTTTGGACAAAATTAATAAAATATTGCTTCATTATAAATATATAGTTTCACTTTCTTCACATGGTGATGTCAACAGTTCTTGAATATCTTTCAAGAGCATAGCGGTATTAGATAACAAATTTTTAAATGAAGAGAAAAATGTAATTAAATTCCAGGAAACCCTTGGCAGATATTCAACTACTGTATCACCATGTGAAGAAAATTAAATTCTATGTTTGTACTGAAGCAATATTTGATTTATTTTGACCAAAAAAAAGTTTTGCAAAAAAAATAATCAAAACACTCTAACCTTTTTCCGTGTCCCCTTAGGCTTAGAAAACCGTTCCACTTTCCGATGCCTGTTTCGAAATGTATTATACAATGGCTTGATCTACCAGCGTGATAGAAACCAATGATAGACCAGTAAAAGAGAATATTATCCTATCAGCTATAACGTGTTCTCCTGTTATTGCAAACAGAACACGTCACTTGCAGCGGTGGCTGAGTGATCTAAGGGGTAAGATTCGTATCGCAGTTGTTCAACGTTGATAGCGAAGGTCAGGATTCGAGTGTCCCGCGGATTTGTTTACCAGTAGATGGTTTCCTAGATGTGATTTAGCCCTGAGATTTTTCCCATTCCCTCTCTACGCTAATGTGGACACACTTCCTTAATCTCTCCTCTTTTTACCGAGCCGTCAATATTTCTAGTATTGATCGTACCGAATTAATAATAGCTTTTAGTAGGATATTATTTGACAGTTACAAAATAACTAAATCATGATTTTTCTAGTATTAATACGTCAAGTCGTGTGTCAGTTTTGATACCTATAAAATAACATTAGTAATATAATCAAATTTTATCAAAAATAAGCTCTTATGAAGAGGTATTTCTACCAGAATTCTACTATGGTAGAATTTCGGTAGAGAAAAAATTTAGGAAAATATGAACTTTTTTTGTAGTCAACAATTATAATATTATAATGTACTATATTATTAGTGTCATTTTGTAAGTACTGATATTAAATTACCTACCAAAATGGACATCTGTCGATAACGTGACTTTATATATGAATAATTGAAAGTAAATCCAGTAGTTTTTCTAGCTTCCGGATACAGTTATTCCTATGAAAATTGGACTGTTTAATCTATCTCCTACTATTCAGCGAGTCCCTTATGATTTCAACGCCGCAGTGCACCGACCTTCGCAACTTCCATACATGCTCGTTATCACAGACCCAGCAGTGTGTTGTGTTTATAATCACGACACACTCACTGAATAAACTGAAGGATCGCGTGATTGGAAACTCCTCGTTAAACATATATCCAAACGAAATGCGGAGCGAAGGGAGGAGGGGAGTGGGCGGGGAAGGCGGAAGGGTTGCGCTACGGCAACAATATTTATTTGATTTTTTGTGCTTCTCATATTAATTTAAATCACCGCGTCTTACTACCTGTTCAAGCTCTACGTGATAATTACTTTAATGGGGCAGGGATAAGGAAGGAAACATTTTAGAGGTAATCTACCCGAATTTGCATGGAAGGAGAGTGGGAAACCATTTTAGAAAAACCCTCAATACTCCTGACAAGGATCCGAACCCCCATCTCCCCATCATCAGCCGGCCAGTCTAACAAGAAAGTGACAACTTAAACTGTTCGTCCACTTAAGCGGGTTGAGTCTTATCTTACTATAGTAGTTGAATTTAGTAAAAAAATGACAACCTGGACATGTGAATCGAACACGAGGCCTTTAACTTTTCGCATCAATTCTTGTGCCACTGAGCCATCCTGCTTGGTCTCGTTAGCAGGACCATCCTTCACTAGTTACTATTGAAAGATTTTTGTTGGAAGAAACATTTAGAAAAAATATTTTTTTTGTCAATGATATTTAACTGTACGGTATTATTAGTGGAGTTTAAGACTACCTATTGATAAAATATATCAAATGTTACTACTGTAGATCACATGCCTTAGCGTGTGAATACGTGAAAATAGATCTAGCAGCTTTTCTAGCTGTCAGATAAGTCCCTTCCTATTAAAATTAGACTGTACCTGTGCGGGCTACTCATATATTTTCACTGATTGAGTAAGAATGAGGAGGATATAATTAAAGTAACTGTACTAATATTCACACGGAAGAAAAATTAATAACAATTTATACAAAAACACTCAGTACATATGATTGGGATCCGAATCCCAACCTTCCCATCATCGACAAATCGGATGATATTGAAGCCTTATCCCGTGCACCAATCGATTCTGGTGCTGTGACCCACGAGATTGCGTGGAATAAAATCATTGTACTTTATATTGTTACGTCCAACACAAAGGTTACCAAATAGACTTGATGTAAAATTTGAGGACCTGCACTCTCATGAGCACGAAGCGAGGTTGTATAAAACCACCTCCAGTGTGCATTGCCAAGATTCGAACCTTGATCTTTCGGTCAACAGCAATACAGTTTATGGAGAAACTTAGAAAATGTGACCAATCGTGCGATCCTTTATTCATTCACGATTAGAAGCTAAGATTAACTACAACTCTATTCACTTGGGTCCAATCATTATTTAGTACACAATTTACAGTATAGAGTTTTTATTAGAAAGGTAAAATTGAAGGCATTCACCAAAATTAATAAATAATAACTATTATCAATAATTTTATAATCTATTTTGGTTAGTGTCCTGAGGCACTGTTCAATTCTTGATATTTGACGATGATTAGAAACTAAAAGCGCAATTTGAGGGTTTGATCCAGTTTGATTTGTACCAAAGAATCACATCCAAAATGGTTATTTTCTCATCCACTCTTCTTAGGGCTTCTTCATTTGTCACCCTGTCTGTCCATCTGATTTTATCAAGTCTTCTCCAACGCCACACTTCAAAGCTCTCCAGATATTTCTTTTCCATCTTCCTATGAGTCCAAGTTTCTGCTCCATACAGCTCGATGCACCAAATGTATCATTTCATCAGTTTCTTCCTCAGTGTCTAGCTCAACTTGCTGGACAGCAGTAACCTCTTCTTGTTGAACGCTTCCTTGGCCATGGTGAACAACAACCTAGTTTTCTTGGTTCAGTAAGAATTATTCGCTAGCAGCATTCCCAGGTACTTGAACGGCTGAATGTTTTCCAAATCATGGTAGCCAACTCTTTATAGGTTATGTATAAAAATATAACTTATCTATGTATATAAGAAAGTTGAAATAAAAATATTGAAGTAAAGTAAAAAACAAGTAAAAAAAATTCTCGGTCTCAAATTTACAAAAGTAATATTTAGTAAATAATAAGATTAAAATCTCATGATCCTAATTTTACAGTCAACACTATTTCAGCCTGATCTTTATTGCTCTTTTTTTTAATACATTGTTTCAATGTAGAATCATAATTTGATTGATCTAAATAGCGGAACTTAATCTAACTAAAGGTTTTCTTATAAATAGCCCTCACTTATTTTCCTTTCTCCTACGTAAAATATTACGTCACTAGGGACTCGTTTGACTCATGTGTGTATATTAAGAAATATCAAGGCATGAAAATAGAGTCTTATCAAGATTGTCTCAATGTTACTGGTCACACTGTGGTACTAATAGTTCCCATCTTCCTATGAATTTATTCCAGCCATTGATATCCCAACTTAAAGTACTAAACAACAAATTTAAAAATACTATATAATAAAAAACGGCATGTTTTCCAAGCGAGGGAACAAATCCAACGACAACAAAACCAAAACAACTGGATTCCTAATTATTTCAGAAATTTCGTTAGGGAATAACTTTTAATTGAAAGGTGACCCTTTCTAATTAATCCTCATTACGCCCCTGGTTCCGAGAAAATTGGAGTCACCACGCAGTTTTCTCTACCTGTAAAGCACAGAACGCTTTTCCAAAACTCTCATCGCGCAATTGGACTAATTAAAAGTTTAGCTACTGTTCGGTGGTTTGAATTATCTTCCCTGTTGGTAGGGGAAGTTCGTTGAGCTAGTAAAGGAGAACTTGTCATTCACAATAGATATATCTATGAAAAAGAGGACAAAATAAAAGGGATGTAAAATATCAATCAATGGGTTGGTTTCTAATTTGTTAGTTGTCCAAAAACTAAAAATTTCGTGAATAAAGTGAAATGCCGATAATTTAAATGTCAATCAACCGATTGACTGGAAAGCTGGAATATCAGGGTGATTTTGAGGCCTCCCTAATTATAGATATATTCGTATTTTGAAGGCAATCATTTTTGCAGCAGTGTCACTTGTCTGTTATCACTCCCTATTTACGTTCAACAACCCATCTATTTATATCAATGTCACTAGTCTGTTATCAATCCCTCTTAACGTTCAACATTCCCTCTCTTTATATCAATATCACTAGTCTGTTATCAATCTATTCATGTACAACAACCCATCTCTTTATATCAATGTCACTAGTCTGTTATCAATCACTCTTAACGTTCAACATTCCCTCTCTTTATATCAGCGTCACTATACTGTTATAGCTCTCTTTATGTTTAACAATCTCTCTCCTACAAACATTCAAGAAAAGATGAGGTCTCCACTAACCCCGAAGATATTACTACAATATTATTGAAATATATAATTATGTTGTATTAAGACCACAATATATTAATTATTTTTGATTACATACCTAATGTCCAATGGCTCGTCAGAAAAAAAACACCACCATCGCTCAAACTATGAATCGGTTTTGTGGCAAAGCGTTTGCAGTAACTATTTATATTTTTAACCTCATTATTTATGAAAATTATTTTATTTTTATAAAGAGTTTGTATAGTTTCTGTAAAAATAGTAAATTATATGATAGTTAGGTCTTCATCTTATACCTTAGGTCTGCGGTTTTTAACATTTAAGGGCTTAGAACTCTTTTAGAGTAGAAATATTTTGCGGAACTTCCCAATATTAAACCTTCATATTTTAATAACATAAAATATTATTCATTTGGTCAAAAAACACACAATTAATACACATTTAGCTCTATTTAATATTATTTCAATGATAACGTCCAAAACAGTAGAATATTATATATATATACACTTTGTACGAGCCATGTTGACTAATTACGGCTAACCTTGCCTTAGATTTGTCAAATCTTACATATTTTACATATTTACACTTTGCTTTGCAAATAATGGGAGGGATTTTTTATTTATATTTTTAGCACCGCATCTTACTACCCGTTTGGGCTATACGCCGAGTAGGATATTCTTGTGGCACTCTACGTGAAGTTAGCAGCACCTTACCATTTATTGATCTTAAAACTAAAACTATGGCGACACTAATTAGGTAAATACGATATTCTTTGGGCACAAATTCAATATTAAATATTGGCATAAGTTTCCAATTAGTTCCATTATGGATGCTGCCAACTTCACGGACCTCCGGAAAGGGCCTTATGCCACCATTGACGCTCAACTTTCCTGTCCGTTGGCTAGTCGCTCTTACGTAAGGAAAAACGACCAAACTACTACAACCTTACATTTGTACCTCCTTGGTTAAGTGGTAAACCCACGTCGTCTTCTTGAGCGATCGTTCCAATCTCCCCACCTAGGCTGCAGCACATCCATCAAGGCAGGAAGCAAGCACCTGGACGCTAGCATTTCACCCACGGGATTGGATAATATTTCATGGCTTTGATGACGTCATGAGGAGAGTAACACAGCGTCGAACAAACCCAAAGGGACGTCCCTTTGACCTAGTGGCCAAGGATGCTGACTACGCAGTTAAGGTAAATAATCTGAGTACAATAATTACTGTGTGGCAGTGGCTACCAATAGGTATTGCAGTTCGATAAATTTATAATTTTATTTGTCACAAGGTATATATAGAAAGCTACGATATATCAATCATATTATATCGAAATATCCACCTCTGTGGCGTAGTTGGCTAACGTGCTTGTTTCGTGTAGAGCTAGACTGCCGAGGACGGGGAGATCGAGGTTCGAATCTCGGTCGGGTGAACTGGGGGTGGTTTTTCCTAAATGGTTTTCCACTCTCCTTCCACGCAAATGCGGGTTCACCTCCTCTACATTCAACCTTCCCAATTCCTAATCCATTAGCGTAATTAGTACTTAAGCGTATAACCCGAACGGGTAGTAAGACGCGGTGCTAAATAAATATATCGAGATATGTAGTGATGTAGCCCAAAACGGATATGTGTGTGTATATATATATATATATATATAAAATCACTCGTAGCTCAGTTTGTAGAAAGATCAGTTGGAATATATAATATACATTTACCCAAGGGACGCCCAAATTCACTAATCGTAATGTACATTCTTTCCGTGGAGGCTCTTTCCATGTCCCGACGAGATGAGGTGATGGTAGGACCAATCGAGAATCTTAACCTAACTTAAACCTAAATAATCAAATCCTGGTGGCCGATGAGATAATTACCCTTACGGGGAAAAAAAATAACGCTATTGTACCAACTGGAAATTGAACCCGAGACACTAGGATCGTAGCCATGTGTGCTGACCACTATATCAAAGGGCCGGTTAGTAAGTGAGTACAAGCAACGAGAATAATACTTGGTCTTCACATGATAATAACAGCCTAGATTAGTGTGTAGGTTAAATACACCCTGTATCGTTCACTTTTGTGCCTCCATTGTAATAAACAGTGACTCATTTGACTGTCAAATAGTATTTCAACTGTTTTCTAAATATAGTAATAAAACAACAGTTGACTATGTTTAGAGTTTGACCTTTATTCCTGCTGATAGTGGAAGCTGCCCATGTATTGCTCGCTATATTCTGAACATGCAATACGAAACAAAAATATCTGATTAAAACAGTTTCGTGGTCTTGTCAGTTCAGTGCGGTGTTACAAGTGAGACAGGAACCACACTAGTCAGTGGATATAAGAGTAGAGTGGTTGGTTATTTGTGTTGCGGATAAATAAGACAGCTCAGTTATTCAAAATCAACAAAACAATGATCTTGGGTAAAGTTGAAGAAGACATTACACCAAGAAGTATAGAACGAGTTCATATTTCAGGGGAATGTACACCTGCTTCAAACAACTCTGCTGAAATATTGGGAAGTGCTGATGTAAGAGTACTATGTTCGTTTCTTTACGGAGAGGTTTTTTAAATTAATTAATTGTTAATACAATATATTCGTGTATGAGGGGCCGGAGAGTTTGTTAACAAGTGTAGATGATTCGTGTTCGATTCCATATCGTTCCTAAAGTGTATTATGTCTGTAGGCAATGGGGTTGTCTAATTCAATTCACATTACAAGTTCTAGCGTTAAGAATTTGATAGAAATAATATTAATACCATAATTTTCATCTAGAGGAAAACTCTTGCAAACAGCGAGCTATTTAAAGTTAAATATTAAAACTATTAGGTTTTTCCAAGTTCAAACGCTGGCTCTCTTGAAGCAGAATGAACTTCACTTGTTTTTATTATTATTTATGAACATTACCGATAGAGTTTGTTAGTTATTTCTTGTTTCGTGGATTTATCAGGAAAAAAAGTAAACAAGTAGGTCAAAATTGAATGTCCAATTCGCTTATCCTGAAAGGAAACAAGCCTAACTTGTTTGTTCCCACTATGGTGTAGCTAGATGGTTCTCAAACTTTGTTTGATCACGGCACACTATTATTTTTTCGTGTGCCCTCGCGGCACACTGAACCTGCAAGCTACGTGACACAATAGGCGCTTCAGTCAAACTCATGCGTGGAGTAATTACTCAACTCTTTGATTGTAAGCCATTTCATTCTCTGAGAAAAAAATTAAAGCTTTCAAACATTTTTTTGTTAATTATTTTTTAAAAAGATATATATATATATATTTAACACCCCATCCTACTACCCGTTCGGCTTATACGCCTATGTTATAGTTACACTAATGTGTTAGGGATTAGAAAGGTTTAATTTAGAGGAAGTGCAACTACAATTGTGTGGAGGGAGAGTTGAAAACCATTGAGGAAAAACCCCCCTCAGCGCACCTGACCGAGATTGAACCCCGATCTTCCCGTTTTAAGCAGTCCAATTGGCCACGAGAGTATTGCGTTAGGCCGTGCGGCCACCGAAGTGAGTAAAAATAAATATTGAATGAAGCCACGGCACACCCTTTGAGAATCACTGGTGTAGCTTATATGATAGAGGCATCGTGGAGTCCATTAAGGTAGGACTGTAAGCTTTCTCTGTTCATACGGAAAAAAACGAATTTAGTTAAAATTTATTCCTTTGTTTAAATTTGAGCGAGCTCACTAAAAGCTCACCATAAAATGAACGCACACCATCCAAACAATGATAATATACAGTACTTTGATTAGAGTCAAAATATAATATGTTTCCTGGATTGGAACTACAGTTATTGAAAATGACAGCTTCGAGAGCAATTTATGGATTTCTACCAAAAAACTTTTCATTTTCAATTACTTAAATTAAATAATTTATCTCAACGATTATCATAATCCAAGATTAACGGGACGCTAGTTAGTACAGTATTTTTTGTTTTTATAACAAATTATTTCGCCAAAATAAATATATTACTCCAGTAGATCAATTTAGTTTAGTTATATAAAAATTATTAGTTTTAAGTAGATCTTAAATATTTGTCATGCGCATATTGAAATTTGATTGTAAACTTTTTTAAATAAATAGAAAGTTCCATGGTCAAATAGCGTGATTCCAGTGACAAATATTCGAGAAATGTTTAGAACAAAATGTAAAAAAAAATTGTACTAAATGTATCTACTGGAGAAATATTTTATTTTATTTGGCCAAAAAGTTTGTTTCTTTGTTGTTAAAGAACGACCTTAACTTGCGTTCTCAATTTAATATAATATTCCCTATTTCAAGAAAAAGTGGTTGAGGTTTATTTTTTAAATAAAGTCTTAAGGTGTAGATTACACAAAAATCACAAAACTTCTAATCCTGCTAAAGGCTTTACTACAATCCCTGTAACGTGGACAACTCGCTGCAAAGCTGGCATTAGGTTAGCCCTCATATAAGCAAGGGCGCCCAAGTGGGTTTTTCAAATGGGGGGGCAGGACGAATTGGAGTCCCATCTGCTGGGAGTGTGGCACCCCCTCCTTAGAAAACTTCAGAAACATATTTTTGTGGTAGGGAATTGAGCATCTGGACTTAATTCTAAGCTAATTTATATGAGTTTTAAGAGCCAATTTTCGCAACAACAAAAGTTTCTGGAAAATAACAAAAAATAAAATTTACTGAACAAAACAAAACAAAAAGAAAGGTGGTGAATTTGGGGTTGGGAGGAAATCTACATTTTATAATTTATATCTCTGTTAACTCGGAGAATGATAATTCAAAGTTGTTAGTAGCAAATTGCAGCCAAATCCCAAATACACAATTTTATTTATTCATAAAAATTAACCCAAAAAAATGGCGCTTGGAGGGAGAAATAACAGGTCTAGAGTGGGGGACGCATGCCGCTGGAGGGCAAGCTCGCACTCCCTTTTAAGCACACGATGTTGGTGGGATGGTGAAGCCAAGGACCTAGTAACACTGGGCTTCCCCCACCACTGATAAGAGACTGAAGATATCTCTGGACATTCAAGGTTAGGCTCCTATAAATACTGTCTGAACTATACGACGCATCTCCAGTGATACAATGGTTGAACTTTCAATCCGCGGGACAATCTGCGGAGCCCTGGTCTAAACTTTAAAGGAGGTAAACCCACTAGAAACGGCCAGCATGGCACGGCACAGGCTGGTTCGGTGCGGCTCAACTCAGTTTGCCACTTGTAACGGCCCGGTACAGCACTGGACCAGCAAACCTATCTACAAACTCTTTGAAAGTTCCAGTTGCAATTAAAGAGTTCTCCGAGGAGGAGTTGCTGAATGCAGTTTGTGCGGAGGGGAAAGAGCGTGGGGAAAAAAAGGGCCGTGAACACAGGTTGAGAGTGAATTAATTATTTAAGAAGTGTCAAAGCATCAACATTTTCTGATATTTGTTGTCCTTCTTGTAGTGGTGGTTACTTGGATCAGAGACATCATAGAGAGGAATTGGTAGTCTCTCACAGCTTCTATAAGTCACAAACTTATTTTTGAGGCACAAGGAAAAACCACCTCACCTCCACGTACTGGCCGCTCGAGGTGAACGGATTTAAGTCTCAGGGAAGCCTTCAGACCGTTCCGTTCGTGTGCCGAACTGATCCGGGTGCTCCAAGGGGGTTGGGTTCCATTGAGTTCTATGCAAAGTAATACGACCGGCGATGGCCGTTCATGGTTTCCTCCTTAAGGCTTAGACTGGCCTGTTGATGACGGGGAGTTCGGGGTTCGAGTTCCGGATTACTGAGGGCGGCTTTTCCTAAATATTTTCCAACTCTTTTTCTACGCTAATGTAGATAGATTACCTCTAAAATGCTTCTTTCCTCATTCTTAACCCATTAGAGTAAATTATCATACATGCGTATAATCTGAACAAGTAGTAAGACACGGTGATTAAAAATACATATATTTATGTATACACTACATAGGGCCCTAGGCTGTTAACTTTTATGTTATATATTAAAAATTTTATGTAATTAATCTTCTTTCCCTCAATTTTTTGATAAAAATGTTTGCTTGTAAAAAGCTGTAAACTTCCGATATCTTTTGAACTTGAGCTGTTCAACCTCAAGCAAAGCTTATATATAGGATAATACAGGATACTACAGGATAATGAGAGCTTGAAAATTACCTCTCCCAATTCAACAACTTTGTGACCACCCGCTTTGGTGGCCGCATGATCTAGTGCGTCACACTCATGTTAGACTAAACTGCCGATGACAGGCAGATTGGGGTCCGAATCCCGCTCGGGTGTATTGAGGGTGGTTTTTCTTAAATGTTTTCCCACTCTTCCTCAACGCGAATGTGGCTACAAGTCCTCCTCCTAATTCAACCTTCTTCAGCCCTAACTCACTGGCGTAGTTAGCACATACGCGTATAACCTGACCCGGTAGTAAAACGCGGTGCTAAAAAAACTTTGCCATTTGAATCGATGAGCTCGCGGACTAAACGCCAAGCTCGTCTTGTCTGGTTTGCTGGTGAAGGCACCCTTAAATGGTTTCCTACTCTTCTTCCACGCACGTGTTGGTACATTTCCTCTAGTTTACATCTTTGTCATCTCTATCCTATTAATATATTTTTTTAGCACCGCATCTTGCTATCAAAGTTAAACATATAACAATGATGCTAATGAACCAGGGATGAGGAAGGCTGAATTTAGAGGATGTATACCCACATTTGCGTGGAGGGAGAGTGGAAAACCATATTGGAAAAGCCTTCCTAAATACACCCAACCGGGATTCGAACACCGATCCCCCTGTCATCGGAAGTCTAGTTTAGCACAATAGTGACGCCTTAAACCATGTGGCCACCAAAGCAGGTATATTGGTGTAATTAAATGTATGGATAGCCCGGATGGGTGGTATAATGTGAAAAAAATGGCAGAGCTATTTAAGCTATTTAATTTATTAGCAAATCAGAAATGTACAGTACAATTTTTATAGGATATCTGTCAGCTATATAAGCTACTAGATACTTTCACATATTCATACGTCAAGTCATGTGATTTGTGGCTGTCACTTTTGTTAGATATTACCAGTACCTATTAAATAACTCTAATGATATAGTAAAGTGTTAAAGGTGTTAACCACAAGCAAATATGTTTGTATTTTTATAAGTTCCTAAAAAAATCATTTTAATGTTAATTATTAAGACATAGCCCAGTTAGTTCGAGTTATCAAGTGTGTAAGTATACAGGATTCAAATTCTGGAAAATACTTTAAGCAGTGCGGTTTGTCGAGGAATTTTCTGGGATTCTATTCTCTAGAACTGAAACAGCAACTAAAACCTCTCATTTAATTAAAATTAAAATATGTATTTTTTATATACATTAAATAGAAAAAATATTATATGCACTATTATTTCGAAAATTATTTTTACTACCAGCTCACTCGTTAGCGCATCATGTGTCGATTTTGCAATGTCCGCTTTCAACTTTAGCCTTTAGAATGATAAAATGTAATTTATAAATTCAATTAATAAAGATAAAATATATATACTTATTCTAATTTTAATTCCAAATAAAAAATTACCTCCTTCTATATTTTTGAAAAATCGCTATCAAAAGGAATTACTTCGTTTTAAATATAATAAAAAAAATCTAATATTTATTATGCAAGGCACTAATATTAAGTGTAATTATAATTAAATTACTCCTTTTAAATATATTATTAGTAGATAATAGCTACCGTGTTAAGGGGCCAGAAGCCGAACAATATTTTAATTTGATTTTAAAAAGCATTTTCAAAATAATAATACCAATTAATCACTGAGTCAAAATGTTGAAAACTCCAGCTTTTTTTAATTTAAATTGAGTGTAATTTGAATCAAATAACTGGCAATACGCAATTGCATAAACTCTTATACTGTGTTATTAGGCCTTTAGCATGGAAGAAATTTTCAAAAATAAGTTTACAGTAAAAAAGTAAGTTTTCCTCGTAAAAACCAACTCATCTTGTTAATCACAATAAACTCTCTTTATATAAGATTTTAAACCAAAGTGTTTAAATCTTTTTCTAAAATTTTCAAAAATAGCTTGGTTGTAAACCACCCTAAAATAATTTCTAATTTGTAAAAATGAAACATATTATTCTTATCTATCATGGAAAACTATTTCAAAATACCTATTTTGAACTTAATCTTAAAGGCCAGTTTCAAAAAATTACAAATGTTATATAATTTGTTGTAAGTAAACTATTCTTAGATTAATTTGTTTTAGAAAAATAAAAATAAAAAATTCCTATTGATAGGGTAAAATAGTCCCCAGTCCCCCTAACTAATTTTGATCAAACATTTCGGTGCTATTTAAAAAAAGAAGTTTAATTTTACAAAAATAATTCTTGGTTTTTTAGAAAAACTAATATATATTATTATTTATAATATAAAAAATATAAAAGATAGCCATTTTGAACCAAGCCACTAGAGCCATTTTTTTCAAAGATTCAAATTTAAAAAAGTCATACCCTTAAACAAATTCTACCCCAAAACAAAAGTTTACTGTTTTATTTATCATCTAAAACACTCTTTAGATGTATATTTTAAACAACATCGTTTCATTTTCAAAATTTTTTAAAAAAATTGAAAATCACTAATCAGCCACCTATCCTATGATGAATTTGTACCCAAAAACCAAGTATACAGTGTTATTTGGCAGGTCAAACATTCACTTGATATCAGGTGACAAGTTTAGCAGTGTGGGAGGGATCGTTTTGCTCTCAAGTTAAATATCAAAGGGAGAACAGGGCGTTGTGGAACTTGGAAAATACCCTTATGTTTAGTATGATTTCAAACACAGAAAAAGTGCTTATTTATTAAGTCACTCCAGTAGGCCTACAACTATAAAAAAAATATATCAAACAATATAATTTTAATACAGAAAAAAACTTTACAATTAAATTACTATTTCTTGGGTAGCATAGCTAAATAGGCTTTTATGAAATGGCCAAAAACTATTATTACTTAAAAAAACTATTTATATTTCTTTTATTAATTAAAATAATAGGCCTCAATGTAAAAAACTTATCCTATTTACCTAAAAAAAATTACTACTAATTAAAGAAAAGGTTTTAAACATACAAAATATTTATAACATAAAAATATGTCTTCTTTCCAAGAATAAGTAATCTTACTGTAACTTGCACTATTAAAATTTACAACAAATCAGAAAACATATTTTCTTCAAGGGCTTGTTTTAGGTTCTTCACTACTCTAGTTCTTGTGTCGTATGCTGATCTGTGCGATCTCAACCAGTTTGTCATATAAGGCTCGGGTTGAGACTAGGGCCGTGAAGTTTGATAAATAATAAAGATGAGACGTGATGGACTAATAGGTTGGTTCTTGTTGGACTAATTATTATATTCATGAGACTAAAGCCTCTCTCACATTCTGCTGAACTGCAAGGTATTATCTTTGAACAGTTCACCAGCTCTTTAAGGGCATCAGGCACACGTCTACTGCTGTCCAGGTAGTCTCTAAGCCCATTTATTGATTTACTTGAACCCATTCTAAATCGTTTACAGTGCCAATCTACTTCTGTTTCGCCATAACTGACTGGAATATTTGTTGACCAGTAATCAGATTCGAGTACTTTTAAGTCTTCCAAAAGCATCTGATGAAGATGAAGTTGTTAAAAAAACAACCGAGATTTGAGATTATTAGCCACACTTGAAAGCAAGTGTTGCTCATTAATGGTTAACCACTATTCTATTGTCTATTAAATTTACTGAATTGAACTTACCCTCTTCTATTGCTATTTTACTCTCTAAGACTCTATTAACCAGGTTTTTCTTTTAATGATTCTATAATATATTATGGAACTTCTTATAAGTTTGTCTACGAAAACAACTTGTGTTTCTGCTTTGCAAACTCTCAGAGAGCATAGATAATTCTGATAGTATATCATACGTCAATCGTAAGTCTAACAAAAACTGGCTAGGGGTAAATATTTTTAATAGGCCTTCATAGACATATCTTTCCGAAAATGTTCTCGACATTTCTTGTGAAGCCTTTAAGAAGTGGCTCGCTAACGCTTCCTAGCCGAGCCACACAGCGGAAACTGTTATGAATGAGCTTGCTACCCACATAGTACTGAGAATTCAACCTATTTTATTTATTTATTTGTCTAACTCAACCGCACATTCTGCAAGTTGACATTGGTTCTTGAGCGATATGCTGTACAAGATGAACACTTTATCAATAATTGAAAATGATTTACAACAGCTTCTTCGTTTACAGCAGCTGCAAGGGCTAACTCAAACCTGTGATTCATGTAATGCCAAATAATTATGTTTGGATATAAAGATAAACATATTTTGTTCCATGCCAAACCTTTTCCCAAGCATTACACTAGCCCCGTCACTTTTAAAAGACACTAGATTTTGCTTCAGAAACTCATGGTCAGAACCATGCTTCTCAAGGAATTTGACAACGGCGTTAAATATTGTTTCAACCTTTTGATTTTCAAGCTCAACCAAATCCAAAAATAAATTGTTTGTTAAATGTTCCTTACTGATTTCACATCTTAAATAAATAATTAGCACAGATATTGAACTTAGGTTAGTAGATTCATCGATAGTAACGAAAATTTCTCCCAATGTTTCCTTAAATTTTTTTTACAATTATTGATTTCATTTATCTAGAAATATGATTTATGATATTAGTTGAACTAAATCTAGAATGGAGGCCAATTCTAACATCCACTCCATTTAGATTTTGAAGGTCTAGCAAAATTTTTCGGAGTAAGGTAGTTCATTTTTCACTGGATAATATGCCGATATAAAAACAGCCTTAGTTGATTCCTTATTAAATTTATTCATAGTATCAAATACCCCCTCCATGGATTTTTTTTATACATTTAAGATATTATTGGCCGTTGCATGAGCACGTGATTCTTGTGCAGAAGTTTTTATTTCTTAATGATTTAAGTTGATACAATTTATTTGAACCATAAAAAGTTACCTGGTTAAGAACACCATTCAGTAGACAAAGAAATACGTTCTTTTTTGAAAGCTCCCAAACCAGTCACTTCAAAACAAATCTTTTATCCTAGTTTACCGTTTCTACAGTCGATCCAAGGAAATTATTCTTTTTTCCGCTACCACATATCAGCCGTCCATATACTTGGCCACTTGCCTTGTGTTTCAGCTACCTTGCTAACATTTTCTAGCCCTTCATTTTTATCAATGTCTACACCAATGTCAACAACACTTTCATTAACAATAGCCTCCGTTATTGTACTTGGTAACGATATAAAATGTGCATCTGGTTTGCTAGAGGGTCCACTTGACGGAACAGATCTTCCTTTATCAACAAATCACGAAAAGAATGAGGATAATGTAACTTGACAAAAGTATAAACATCAATCAAGATTAGGGCGCGCGCTTTTGACTTTATGACCGGACCGGATTGACTCACTCTCACTCAAGGCACATCAGCCTGGCACTGGCATAGGTGCAGTGGAGGAGTTGAGGGTGCCTTACCGCCGCGCCACTCCCTCCCTCTCACTGTCAAAACAAAACCTAACGTTCTACTGTTTGGCTCGCAAGAATATTTAGGCCTATTTTAGTTGAAACTAGAACTAATTTATACTGTAAATTGTTCGTTTTTACTGTAATAGTACGGTATCATAATAGTAATGAACTAAGGAAGTGATCAAAAAATATTTGTGACTGTGAGCATAAAACCAAAGTGTAGACGCTTATATTGCTAAATAAGAACAGTATTAAGTTTGCAAACAAGAACAGTTTCTTTTTAAACAAATGTGGGAGCGCCGCTCCGCCATCGAAAGCAGTGTGGGAGCGACGCTCCGCCATCGAAAGCAGTGTGGGAGCGCCGCTCCGCCATTGAAAGCAGTGTGGGAGCGCCGCTACGCCAACGAAAGCAGCGTGGAAGCATCGCTCCCACCCGCTCCTGCTCCACTACGCCCCTGCTAGATATCTATTTCAAACAAAATTGTTTTAGCCATTCTCAAAAAAAAATTGGAATTAAAAAAACCCATCAGTTACTCTTAATTTGAAGGCTAAAGTCAGATATCAAGTTTGAACCAAATCCATCAGATCGTTTCAGATCTGTGGCTAGGGACAGGTAGACAGATAGATGGACACAATTGTAAAATTCACTTAATTGGGTTCAAACGCACATAAAACACAAGATTCTCATAATCTCTAGGCCGAAAATTTTCACGCTTACAATACTTTTTCTTGATATGAGAAAGTAAAATTATTATTCTATAAGGTTCACTGGTAACATTTTTATCACTACGATAACAAATAAAAAAATTGATGGAAAGTTATAGTTAGGACTATTTTATGACACCATTGTATTGTAATATCCATATAAATTGTTATTTTATTAATTACTTTGTTTTTAGTTCGAGGAAATAGCAGAGAATCCAGAGAGTGCATACTACAATATCTCATACGTACTGCACTACTGCAAGTGTAAGATCCTGTTGCCCTACCTCCGGATTTTGGCTGTGATGGGACTCCGCCCCCTAGCCCTGGATGTATCAGAACAACGTTCTTGTGTGTGTGTTCTAGGGTACATACACATGATGTTCGTACTTGCTCTCATGTGTGTAGGCTATGTGCTTCAATACATGTCATGCTTCAGGTATGGGACAGAGTTAGCTGCTATTAATGCCGGGATCACGATCAACTTAAACTTAACTTAACGTAACTTAACGTAACTTAACGTAACTTAACGTAAAGAACCTCCTTGTGTGTTTAAATGGAAGCGATCACTTAACGTTGACTTGCAGTTAACTTAACGTAAGAGGTGTCCTGGGAGGTCTTTTACTTTACTTTACGTTACTTGAAGGGTATCACGTGATCTAGCCAGCCAATCATTATGCGAGTTACGTCATCAGAGATATTTAGTAACTCATTTGTTGGTATTATGACTAATGTTTACTCTTTAGCGTAAGTTCTAGTGATCAGACATTGAAACAAAATAATTACACTAAAATAGCAAAAGCTAAATTTATCAAAAAAATTTGTAATAGATATTTATTATATCGATTGAAAACTATAAACATTCACAGATCATCACTGTAAAACTAGTACAAATCACAGATCATACTCGAGAATAAAGATGTTTGGCTCGAGTTGTTACGTTAAGTTACGTGAATCGTGATCACACATACGTTAAGTTAACGTTACGTTAAGTTAACACTAAGTTGATCGTTATCCCGGCATAAGTCTAGAATTATGTGCTTTAGGTTTGGAACAAAGTAATGCCGGGATCACGATCAACTTAGCGTTAACTTAACGTAACTTAACGTAACTTAACGTAACGTTAACTTAAAGTTAACTTAAAGTATGTGTGATCACGATTCACGTAACTTAACGTAACAACTCGAGCCAAACATCTTCATTCTCGAGTATGATCTGTGATTTGTACTACTTTTACAGTGATGATCTGTGAATGTTTATAGTTTTCAATCGATATAATAAATATCTATTACAAATTTTTTTGATAAATTTAGCTTTTGCTATTTTAGTGTAATTATTTTGTTTCAATGTCTGATCACTAGAACTTACGCTAAAGAGTAAACATTAGTAATAATACCAAGAAATGAGCTACTAAATATCCCTGATGACGTCACTCGCATAATGATTGGCTGGCTAGATCACGTGATACCCTTCAAGTAACGTAAAGTAAAGTAAAAGACCTCCCAGGACATTTCTTACGTTAAGTTAACTGCAAGTCAACGTTAAGTTAAGTGCATCGTGATCGCTTCCATTTAAACACACAAGGAGGTTCTTTACGTTAAGTTACGTTAAGTTACGTTAAGTTACGTTAAGTTACGTTAAGTTACGTTAAGTTACGTTAAGTTAAGTTTAAGTTGATCGTGATCCCGGCATAAGGTGTTGTTAAATCTAGAATTATGTGCTGCAATACATATCTTGCCTCAGATTTGGGAGAGAATTAGTTCCTATTGTGTCTAGAATTATGTACTTCACGTAGAGAACAGGGTTAGGTGTTATTAATCCTTTCTTTAGGAATAAAAGACATGGTTGGAAATTACAACACCAGCACTGCCGGTAGTAGCCAATTAAAATCTAGCTGTTGTTTTTTTTCCAGGAGAGACCGTGGGTTCTACTACAAACAACACGATCATGAGCACATCTGTTATGGAAGTGTCGTGTTTAGCTATATTGTTCCAAGCTGTCTTCACATGGCTGCCTACCTCTACACGTTGTATATCTTTAGGATAAATGAAAACGAGCAACTGCAAAATTTAATGGAAAGAGTAAGGCAAAACACATGTTTTATAAACTACACTGATGTTACCATATATTTATTTTAAACTTGAGTCTACCTTTGAAATAAACAAAATCATTTTATTTTAGTTGCACACTACAGTATTAAAATTTATATTCATTGATTCATTTTTGTCAGAATATTTCCGAATATTTACATTAAGTTAAATTGTGGAACTAAGCATAGAAAACATATTTAAAAAATTACCTACGAAGCAGTTCAAGTACCTGGTAAGTCCACTGACAAATATTGTCTACTGCACTAAACAAGTTAGGTCAAGGATTGCTATAGCTGTGGAAACTTTCAACAAGAAGAGGTTACTGCTTTCCAGCAAATAGAGTTAGAAGCTGTGGAAACTTTCAACAAGAAGAGGTTACTGCTTTCCAGCAAATAGAGTTAAAAGCTGAGGAAGAAACTGATAAAATGATATATTTGGAGCTTTGCCCTGTATTGAGCAGACACTTGGACTTTTAGGAATATGGAGAGCTATGAAATGTTGCACTGGAGAATACTTGAGAATATCAGGTGGACATACAGGGTGACAAATGAAGAAGTCCTAAGAAGAGGGGGTGAGAAGAGAACCATTTTAGATGTGATTCTTTGGTACAAAGCAAACTGGATCGGACACATCCATAGGAGGAACTGTCTTCTGCACAATGTCAAAGAAGGAAAGGTTGAGGGAAAGAAAAGCTTAGAAAGGAGAAGAGTTCAAATATTGGATGACTTGAAGGAAAGAAGAACATTTTGGTAGCTTAAGGAGTCAAGGAGGAGGCAGAGGACAGGAACACATTGGTGGTCTAAGTTCATTGATCAAAGGAATGACATAAGACAGAACACATAATAATAATGATAATTATAATAATTGATTAATAATGGTACAAAAGCTAAAAAAATTTTGGCTGACAACTAAAAGTGTGCGCATGATATGCCAGTTTTAGTTCCAACCAATTCGTTAACTATCAATAGTAACCATATATAGGAGTGCGATTATCGTCTGAAAAACAACACAGACATTAATATTAATTTTGCAACTTTGTGTCATAGGTGTTTCTGTTGTCATCAAGCTCCCCAAATGCATCAGTGACCCAACGCCGCTTGGTGTTGATGTTGTGGCTGTTTGTAGGGCTGAGCATCTTGTGGATGATCTTGTCCCTGGTTACGGTTAACATCATGATGGCACAAGGCATCATCATCTTCCGCTGGCTTGAGGAGAGGTATGATCGTACATACAGACAGTATTTTGGAGTAATAATTAGGACTGACATTTTAATCATTCCTTTATAGTTCAATGATATTTAAAAAAAAAAGTGTTAAGTTACAAGAAATAAAATTACTTTATACATTATGCAGGAAAGCAAGTCCTAAGTGGCTTCAGAAAGAGGTTTCCATGTTTCGAATATCCTATAATGCAAACACAGTTTAAGATAAAAGTGGAAACATAATAAAATAATTTGAATAACTATCTTATAGAGGTATATAAGTCACAATTGGTCAGCAGTAATGTTATATTCTTTGAAAATAAATATTATAATTTTTTTTAGCACCACGTATTACTACCCATTCAGATTATAAGCTTATGTAATACTTACACTAATGGTTTTAGGGATTAGGAAGGTTATATATAGAGGAATGTACCCACATTTGCATCCAGGGAGAGTGGAGAACCATTTTAGAGAAAACACCCTCAGTATACCTAACCGAGATTCGAACCTCGATCTGCCAGTCTAGTCTACTGGAAGAGTAATGCGTTAGCTTATGCAGCCACCGAAGCGGGTAAATAAAACTACTGTAATACTGAATCATAATTTATAAGTCTTGGACGTGGTCACAATAGTTAAGCTCAAAGGCTGGCTGATTTCAAGTGTAAAAGTGTAATATGAGGTGCTAATAGCTGTAACTATGTGGGAGAAAATTGCCTCCAGTCACCAGGTAGGGGATTGAACCTTGGTCTATCAAATTGGGAGTTTAGCACGCTAGTGAACCCATCTCTGCTTGTAGATATTGAAGGTTAGAATTCAAAGATAAGAAAAATAGTCCATGTGAGATGGTGCTAAATTTAACTGGCTATTATTTTTGTCAAAGGGATATACTAGTAAAGGGTACACTTGTGAATAATTATTTTTTATGTCCATGACTTGAAGATAACTTATAGAAGAAAGTAAGAGCTCTGTAGAAAGAATAGTATTAATTTGATTGTTACAAATGTTACTAAATTACTTCCATATATTCATGATTGTGATCTGCAGCTGTCCCTTTTGATGGATACTATCATTAGTTTTATTACCTATGAAATAACCCTAGTAATATAGTAAAACGTTAACAGTATTGTTAAAAAAAAATAGGTTTGTACTTTAAGGGTGGCCACAAAATCTGACTTTATCCTGATCTAAAAATGCAAAGAATCCTGACCAAACCCCTATTCCTGAATTGATAGTGGTGGTCAACAAATCAAAACACTCAATTTGCTATAGCAGATCATATTTTTTGGAATGCATTTAAAAAGATATAATATAGTATAAGATGTAGTGAGGACATTTTTCTTCCTTTGACAGATAAATAAACAACTTTTCTTGATTTTCCCGAAAGTTTTAAATTCCCTTAACATTGCCAGATTTTCAATCATTAACCTGACTTTAGCCACATTGAATTTCTTACTACTGTTTCTACTGCACTCTTACTGTATTTGAGCCATAAACTAGACCAGTGACATCCAGCCCTAGATATCATATAACCATTTTGGGTCACAGCATGTTTTGGCTGAGGTTACAATGTTTGTAGAAGTTATAGTTTAATATTTACTATTTTATGAGGCTATAATAGTTAAAACTGTTAAAGTTCTATTTGGTCACCCAACTCTGTCAATATGCTTACCAACTTAAGTTTACCGTAAAAGCTTTTTATTTGGGTATTTGGCAGAAATTATTTTATCATATCCAAAATAGCCGCTGAGCTAGTTGATTCTCTTTCGCGGTCTCTTAAGTGGCGTTTATATGATCATTATTTAATGAGTTTGAAATAATTAAAACCAGCATCCGTGGGCATATGGGCTGATTGTCACGCTCGTCTAGTTTGGTTCTTCGGAGACGGGTAGAACATAATTCCAATTCTGGCTGGGTATACTAAGGGTGATTTTACTAATTGTTTCTCATTCCATTCAAATGTGGGAAGATCGCTTCTAAGTCCTACTTACCTTATCCCTACACAATAAGTGTAGTTACATGCAGATATCCTGCACAGTTTGTAAATATATATATATATGAACATTTTGGGGATATTAAGGGGTCACAATGGTCTCAAGAGACAAAATTTGTAGTCAAAACATGCAAAATGTTGGAAATCGCTACACTAGAGTGACCAGACTATGTAACACCATGGTGCATAATCATGGATTATTAAAAAAAGGAAACAAACTCTACCGTTACAGCCCTCCTACGATTAAAGTGACACTGAAAGTTCTGTTGATCTTGAGCACATTGTGGCATGACACGGTCCAAGCGATGATCATCACCAGCTATTGTCTACAAGGTCAACTCCTGGCCACACATGTTCACCTTCTCAAAGAGAAGTTGTTACAGAGTGTTATGTCACCCGTAGAGTGGATGAGGGTGAGAATAAACTTAATTATACTACATTCATTTAAACAGTGTGTTAAAAAAAAGTATGTTCACAGTGGAATATATTTGCTGCAGTGTTGACATTTTGTATAATCTACAAAATGGTGGAAAAACACTTTTAAAATAATCTGTATTTTTTAATAAGATTGTTATAAATAATTAAATGATATGTTACCATTAAAAAAGTTTTCATTCAAAGTAGCAATTGCACTTGTTTCGATCTGGAGAGACTTTGCTAACACACTATATGTTCTACTGAAGGATCAGAACATTCTCAGGCACAGTTTGGACTAACCCTACTTACCCTAGCAACAATACACGTCACACCACTGACCAGTGCACAAGGCCAATATTAAAACCTATATGCCGTTCCACTCTTAAATTACAGTACAGGTCTTATGAAGTGCGCAGTTACTAGAGTTTATGCACTTAAAACCATTTTTGTATTAGAGACTTATCAAGATTCACAAAGTGTATACACTTTATAATAATATAGTTTGAGTTTGGTTTATGTAAATAATTTTGTATTATTATTAGTAGTATTATATTAAACTCGCTTTAAATCAACACTGCACAAAATCACCTGCAATGAGTATTTTAGGGTTTTAATTCTGCCATGTCGAACTAAGTATGGTCTATACAAATCAGTTAAAAGAAATTGTTTTCCCACCTTGTATTCATGCAAACGAGTGTGAACTTTCTTAAACAATTAGTTAACTCATTCATACATTATTAGATTGATTATAATATGTTGTTTATAACCTTAGCTTCAAGTTCGATAACAATTACGATTAAATCACCAAATACCATGTATGCCTGCACCAATATAATGACTGAAACATTTCATCAATAGCTCACTACTGGTGGATAGGCTTCCTTTTTTATTTAGGTATGTTTCAAAAAAGAGTGTTTTGTCTTTCCAAGAGGACATGGTAAATATTAGTGGGTTTTTATTTCTTTAATTAGATGCATCAGTGAATGTTAGATAATATATTAAGTTAATTTCTTAGAAATACCTATATTCATTTTTAAGCTACAAAATGGCAACTCTGCTGGGTGGAAAAAGGAAAGCGCCTACAGTGAAACCATCGGGTCAGAAAGAGATGGTAAGTATATGTAAGAGCCTGTAAGAGTCTGTATTGCATTTTAAAAGTGAAATGGCCTATAGACCTCTCCATAACTAGCAATAGAGTCCATTGTGAGCTTTACACTTAATACTGCATGACCTCCATGCGGGTAGCATCCATATTGCCAGCTTAATAATCAGACCTAGTACGTCTCAGTGCAGTGCTGTAGTAAATAAGAGACAATACCTACCCAAACTCGACTGGAATGGGCCAGTTTTGCATTTGAAACTAGCCCATTCCATTCTGGTCTAGGTAGGTGATGTCATGTATTTAATACAGCATCACACCTGAGGCGTACTAAGTCTGACTATGAAACTGGCCCATAGCCTTTGGGTGGTGTAACTTAAATATATTAGTATGTTCCATACCCCTTGCCCAACATCTAAAATATTACCAAAGTGAGTCAATAATTACCATCAGCAATCTTTCAGTTACACAACGGGCAGTATCAATATTATTTTTCTATGGCTAAAGGGTGTGTCCATCCAGAAAGGTTTAAAAACTTGCCTGGTCTATCCTGACAGTTTTTCCTTACTTATTTACAAATTTTTAGTTTCCTTAAACCTGCAGAAGTTTACATCATCTTCGCAGACAGACAGTGGCCTCTCAGTCGGTATAGCTTGATATCGAGCTGACACTATGGAATTTTGTTTTAATGTTATTGAATAAATAATGAGTGTGCACTATAAAATATAAGTTCAGTGTTAAGTGTTTCAACATCAAATTTATATTTCTTTTTATTTAATTTTGAAAATTACAATGCGTTAAACCTAATTTTCCTGACAGTTTAATGTGTCATGTTTTTCAGTATGGTGAACACCTACATTATTGTGATATTGTTTTTATGCCTTTTAAATTTAAATTTCATGTTTGTTAAGTAATACATTTATAATTTTTCATCTTCTTTTAATGTGGGGTGGAAGGGAATGTGAGTTAAGATCGGTACTTTTGAAGTTTTTATAACGAAAAAAACTTGTTTGGCCAAATTAATAAAGTATTGCTTCAGTAGCTTGGATATACACTTAGTTTAATTTTCTATTGAAATTTTTAAAAGTTCTTGAATTTGTTATGAACAACAGAGAATTTCAAAGTAAGCTTTTTAAAATGAAGAGAAAATGGTCAGATGTCACCATACTCAAGACAGAAATTCAAAAAGCTGTATAGAATTCTATGTAAAGAAAATTAAACTAAACATATCTACTATAGCAATATTTGGTTCTTGTCAGACACCTTAGCTCAGTCGGTAGCGCTAAGGGTTCCTGGGTTTGATTCCTGGTATGGCTGAAAATTTTGTTATTAGTTAAATGTGGGGTTCCCCTTTCACAGTGAAGAATTAACGGCTGGGGCTGGTTGCGTTGTATCAGTTTTATATTTAAAGTTAGTTCTGATATAATCAATCAATTAAGAAAGTGCGTGTTAAATACCTCAAATAAATAGATTTAAAATATTTTATTTGGCCAAACAAAATTGTTTTGTATAAAATCTGCAGGAATACTGACAGACCTTAGCCTTGCATTCTCTTAAATCTCACCTTAATTACGCCATGTTATTTGTACATTATAGGAGATTGGAGAGTTTCGCAAGCTCTTGAAGTATTTTAATGAAGATTTGGCTCCGATGGTTTGTATATTCACTGTCGTGAATCTGTCTTGTGCTGCCTCTGGAGTCATCTGGCTTCTAAAGTATGATTTAGTGGACAGGAATACAATACCTATACAAGGAATAAGCATCATGAACGTGATGTTGTGGATCCTTATAGCAATTGTACCATTTATTCAGGTACATGCAAGGCAAACCAAATATATTGTCTGAATTGGATTCTTTTTTCTATACACTACCAGGTCATTCCATGTGAAACTAACCGATGAAGCAACCCTTCTAAAACTTACATTTTTTTAAATTTTGTTGAAATTTGGCATAGATATGGATGACTTGCGAACACCTGACAAATTTTACTTTTCTTGGTCCAAGTGTTATAAAGTTATAGAGCTTTAAAATTTGGGGAACATGTTAAATTTACAATGAATCGCAAATATTGAAATATTAATATTTTGAGTCCTAATTGAGATACAAAGATCAGATCTTCTCCATTTTAATGCTCTTGATTCCAGATTTAAATAAAAAAATAAAAAGATCGTATGATTTTACAAGGAATGACCAAATTATTTTATTTAAGTTATTGTAACTAAATCCTTATAAAATCTTTTCAATAAAATGTTGGGTGAAAATCTATTTTTTATGCCTTTTAAAAAATATCGGCATTATAACATAATGTAATGAGAAAGTTTTTATCGCAAATAATATATTAAAAAACTTTCTTTGGTATTGTTATTATGCATTTATGTATGAGCCATCAGTGATTGGTACATCCTGACTATATATAATAAACTTCAACCCAAATGTATTATGTTATCCACCTGCAGAATCTTCTAAGATTTGAACAAAAAATCTCACCCACATTGGTTGCACGCACGCTAAAATGTCATGTTCATATATTGCCTGTGATAGGGAAGTCGAGGTGTGATATTGCTCACGTGAACTGAAGGTTTTTTTTTCTTCTTCTTCCTAAATGGTTTCCCACTATCCCTCCCCACAAATGTGTATTCTACCACCCTCAATCTTACTCTATTAGCGTACGGAAATTAAAATGCATATAGCCCGGAAGGGTGATAAGATGCAGTGGGGGCAAAAATAAAATAAGAGAACCCCCTGGATATTCTCAGTGAAAAGCCAACTTTGATGCCTTATATGTATGCCATTTGGTGCCTGGACTTGGACTTATTAGTGCATTGATGAGTCAAGATTAAGTCGAACGGTAAATTTTTGGTGGTTTTATGTATTTCTAGCTCTTTTTACTTTGATTCTATTACCAAATTACTAGTACCATAAATAAATAGTGCCAAAATAAAAGTACTAATTCAGTGAACTAAATAATAAATTTTCGTGTTTTAAGTGACCAAATCCAACACAGTCCCTTTCTAAGTGTAGGAGCCATTTTGTTCAGACGTCCAATTTTATTAAGACCAGGATATGGTAACACTTGTAATATAACATTTTTAAGGTTGTTAAAAAAAGATACTAAGTTATGTTAAAATAAGTTTAAAATAATTACTGCAAAATCTAAAAAAAGGACAAGTGTTTGAAAAGACAGATATCAATGATTAAATAGGCCTAAAATAAACCTTGACAATAACTAGGGGTGTGCACAACTTTGACCTGGCTTTGAAACAAAACTCAAATTCGACTTTGCTTCAAAAGTAATTTTGGCCGAAGCTTCACCAATAAAAAATATTGAGAGCTAAAATACTCAATTTATGGTCAATTATTGTCATTCTGATCTGTTATATACATTAAAAATTAATATTTATATGGAAAAATCTGTAGTAGGCTGTAATAGTTTAATTATGATCATAATTTAATTTGTCAGAATAAAATAAAATATTACTAACAATTGTGTGATATAACATTTTTCAAGAAATTTTAGTGCATCAAAATATAAAAAAGCACAGTTTGATTTTTTCAAGCATAAAACAACCAAGAAAAAATATTTAAACTTTGATTCGGCTTCAGGAATATTCCAAATATTGTATTAGAATTCACTTTGTACATCCCTGACAATAATAGAAATTGAAAAATATATGTGTACTAGTTTCTATCTTTCCAATGTTTGTATAATGCAAAAATGTTTCTTCTGTCTTCAGGCTGCCCATGTTACAGCCGCCTGTAGATCCGTGCAAAGTTTAGGTCATGAGATCCGGGGAAGACCCTTTATATACCAGGAAATGCCGAGTGCAGAGTTAGATTCAATCCTGCTGTATGTTTCTTCTTTGCACATGACCTCAAAGCTATTTCAAGTTCCGATCACAGGGAGGTATCTTTGTCTAGCTCTCACTTTAAGTGGAATAGTGGCACTTACATTAGGTCAGTGTCATCTTTTGCAAGTGTGATTTAAATTTTAGTTATTATGTGCTTGTATTTTTTAATAGTTTAATATAAGAGATTTATGGACTTAAGAGTGAAATGAGTGTTAACAAACCTCCAATAGGTTTATTTAAATTTATGTTGAAGGATTACACCTGGATAGAGTAATAGAACCCAGGATTTTTAGCTAAGCATGCAATACTCTGTTACTGACACACTAAACCAAAGGCCCCAGGTTTGATTATTGTGTCCAGGTGTCAGTTTAAAACATATATTTAAAATATTTGTAAATGAAAGTTTCCCATACCAAAGGTTAGTTTTAATGTATTGTCCACAGTAATTATTGGAAGTGTAACATGATATAAACATCAAATATGTTTGACAGCCATCCAACCTAGTCTTGTATTTTTAACATAAAGATAAAAAGTTTAAATATCTATTTTTAAAACTATCCATTCACATTGAGCTGAGGTAAACTCCTATGAACTTGTAACTCAGAGTTTTATGATTTCAACACCTTTTTTTAACTGTTTTTACTATTACTAGTCTCTTTCTTTTAAAAAAAATGTGAGATCTTATTTATGGTTGAATACATAATTAAGTCAAGGATGAAATATTTACATTTAATAGAAATGTATAAGCTATCAAGAGTTAATTTATTTAGAATTGTGTGCAACTTATATTTTATAATGATATTGTTATGTCCAGATGTCATTTTTCAAATGTATGAATATACTTGATGTAACTATATTTGTAATCTAAAAATCATTTATATTCCCCAAGCATTTCTATTCTTATACAATTGGTTGAACAAGCATTAGCATTTTCCAACAAAACATGTGGTTAGCTTCTAAATTCTGTTATTCATACTCAATTTTTAAATACCATAACGTATCAGTCAATTAATCAAAAGTGACTATGTAGAGAAAAAAAAAGGTGATTTCCTTCCCTGTGAAGGGGAAAAGTGTGAGAAAAAATTCTAAATTTTAGGATCATTCATGTGATATTGATAAACACAATATTTTGAGAAGATAATATTAAGATAACTCAGGAATTTTTAAAAATACAATATTAATAATATTGATATATTTATTTGAAATAAATTTTATTGTATTTGATCTATTTATTTGAAATAAATTTAATTGTAATGTGAAAAAAGTGTACCTGAAACTAGAATGTGAAATGATTTTGTAATTTAATAGTTTTCATGTTTATAGTAAAAAACTAATAAAATGATCTTGTAGTGTGAGAGTAAATTGTAGAAAGTTAGTAACTAAAAATAAATAAATTAACAATCAAGTACAAGTGGCATGAGAAGAGTGCCTACTCTTGATTATTTATTAGTTTGTGTGTATGTATTTTCCAGTGGGTCTCGGCAATTAGACTCGATAATAATACGATAATATGATAATAAACAACGTTTTATGTCCTAAATTAGTGTAAGATTTTAATAAACTATATGCTAGGAATTTTTTTAAGAAGTCTGTGTATATAGTAACAATAAATAAAAAAAATTAAGTTACAAAATTAATATTGTATTTAAGTTATACCTCATCACCTTCTAAAAACATATAGAAAATTGAAAAGTAGTTTTATTTCTAGCATTAAAATTAGCTGTCTATTATGTGCTAAATCAGGGAATTGAAATCTTTAATGGTAAAACGTGTGTAAATGAATTTTTTATAAAATAAAAGTTAGCAATTTTTGTCCCTCATTTTTTACTATATTCCTGGTCTGAATGTATGTTTTTAACTATAATTGTGGGTTAAAATATGTGGGGATACATGCTTGAGAAATTTTTAAAGTAACCAGAAGTAAGTTATTTTTCAAATTTTCTAAACATGTAGCCCAATGTATTTTTCTTTGTATCTCTAAAAATTTCAAAACAATGTTTAACTATGTATGTGAAAAAAAAAATTTGAAAAGTGAATTAAGACAAGAACTGAGAATCATTTAATTTATCTTGTTCCTGTTTAAGCCTAACCTAGCCTGGGCATGGGACGATTCCTGGATACCTCAGTAGTTATACCATTGACGTACTAAACCAGGTTCAATTCCCATGTCCAGGTGTAATTTTTCAATTTGAATAAAAAGTATACTTTGATTAGCCTCAGTGGTAGCAATCTTACCAAATAATTGTGACGTGGACCAAAAGTCCTTAAAACAAATTTTAAGTTTGTATGCAACCCTCTTAATTGATATAAATTTAAGTTTGACCAGAGAGGGCTTCATATCACAATGTTTTTGAGTATTTGCCTGTATAAAACTAATGATTATTTCCCATGACCATCAAGATCTTAGATGTTTATTCTGCTAGCTTGACACTTTCCAAGTTTTTTTTGGGAAAATATTAAAGTCAATTTTTTGGAAGTTTGAAAAGCGTCCCTCGGAGAACTTTATTTTTTAGCGACGTGACGCGTCTTACTACCTATTTGGGTTATACACAAATTTACTAATTACACTAATGGTTTTAAGGGTTATGAAGGTTATATTTTGAGGAAGTGTACACACATTTGCATGGAAGAAGAGTGGAAAAACTTCAGTACACCTGACTGAGATTCGAACTTGATCTCCCCGTCATCGGCAGTCCCTTCTACTATGAAAGTAGTGCCTTAGACAATGCAGCCATAGACTCTAGTCCTTCACAGAACTATAGGAGGGAACAGATACCATTTTGAAGGTTTGTATCACTGCATAACTATCCAGTAGGTATCATGTATCAAATACTATTTTCTCAACTTTTATTGTTCAATATATTATCCCTCAAATTGCAATGAAATTGAGTATTCTACTTTAAATTCCGATAATAACACCTTAAACCCTAGGGGGGTGGGGGCTACAGTCTAGTTGTATGTTTGGATCATTGCCAAGTATAGATGGACTGTCAATGACCAACATGGTTGAACTAATATCATTTATCTGTGACCTATACTGATGAGTATGTTGACAAGGGTGTCAGTCTCATCTCTAGTTTCCTGGTGATGGGAAGATCGAGACTCAAATTGCTACCGGGCGTAATTAAGGGTCTTTATACTTAATTTTACACTCTCCTTCCACAAAAAAGCATGTACATTTATTTCATATTATCTTTCTCCATCCCTACAAAATGCTCAGAAACTAAATAGCTGGTATTGTTTGACTTTGCAATACTTTGACCTTTGTCAAGTAAAGAAAATATTCAAAACAACAAAATGTGTCCAAGGTTGATTATTAGTTGACTTGACCTCAATTGCTGGTTACAATATTTAATAGGAGTAACTAAATATAATATTGGAACTTCTCTTGTTTTGATTTAATGTAGCTAATGCCTAAATGTCCCTGTTTCATAGTCAAATTCTCTGATTATTCACTGTTTTCCCTGTCTGTGGCCACCCCATCTATCCAGTCCATCTCATTACACCCTACCTCTTTCAGGTCCGATGCTTGATAAACACATGCAATAATAGAATGTATGACTTCAGCATATTAAGATGAGTGGTCTGCATATCCATCTATTATTATTTAACACCGCGTCTTACTACCCGTTCGGGTTATACGCTTAGGTACTAATTACGCTAATAGATTAGGAATTGGGAAGGTTGAATAGAGGAAGTGAACCCGCATTTGCGTGGAGGGAGAGCAGAAAACCATTTAGGAAAAACCACCCCAAGTTCACCCGACCGAGATTCGAACCTCGATCTCCCCGTCCTCGGCAGTCGGGCTCAACACGACTAGCGCGTTAGCCAACTACGCCACAGAGGCGGGTATATCCATCTAACGCTTATCAAGTGGCCTACTATTGGGAAAAACTTGTGAAACACTGTACCAGACTGATGTGATCAAGTAGTTTGAATAATATTGTAGGAATGTTGTCATGACATTAAAAGTGCCTTAAAAAGTGTGATTTCCTGGTGTAAAATCTTCAACTTGGTGTCTTTTATAATTGTACCAAATCTAGCTCAAGCCGGTAGAGCAAAGTAAGCATGCATAGTTTAGCAAATAAAAACTCGTATGAAGTGTATATCAAATATCCAAGCATTTTATTACAAATAAAGCAATAACAAAATTGACCCAGGCCACAGGCTGGAAACAGTAATGGATGAATAGTAAAAGTAATAACAAACATATGTTTCATTACTTCAATGTTAAATAAATATAATAACTAAACTTATATTTTCAGAGTGTCCAGCCAAGTTATCTTTTAAAATCCGACTTTCCCAGGTTTTATGGAGCCTATTTCCAAATTTTCGAGACACTATATATTACAAATATTATTTTATTAAGATCACCACTTAATACAATCAGTATTTTTAGACATAGACACAATATGAAATTGTGTCACACTATGAAGTGGTTAAAGGATTTCAGCCTAAAGCAATAATTTAGATTTCAGTGAGAATATATTGAGACATTAAAAGATTTCCTTACACCAGTTCAGTTTAAAATTGTTGTAAGACAAGTTCTTTTATAGTTTCTTCTTCCAATAACATAATCAAATTATTGCATATACGCATAGCCATGACTCAATTTTCAAAATACGCAGAAGAGGGATAAAAAGACGGTATGAAAATCACATGATGACTTTGAGAATCAAGATTAGTTTACTCAACAGGGGCAACTGTGCTAAAAGAGATTTGTGGTGAGGTGAATACTAATGGGAATAAAAATGTTATTTTGACTAATGTAAATAAAAGTTGCGTATCCTTTTAATGAATATATGAAAACTCTAGAAATGTTATAATATTCCCTGAGACCTCCATGACTTTTCCTTAACCAAGCAAATTCCCCGACTTTTTTTTCTGTTTCACAGCTTTTACAGGTCGCTGGTCACCCTCATTTTACAAAAGTTTACTTAAGCATAAAACAAACTATTGCAATTTGTGTAACACGTAAAATCAAAATGTCAATTATTAAATCACAGCATTTTACTATTCTATTAATCCTCTTGTGGTTTTAAAAATTTCTTTTTCTTAGGAGCACTTGACCTGCTCTCCCCTTTATGTATGTGTTCCCTAGTGTGGCCCCGCTTCGTATTGTACTTGCGGCCAATTGTTCCTACTAATGTGCTGTAGCGGTGAGCCATTTCATTATCTGATACATCTGCTTCTACTTTTGGGGCAACTTTCTCCCTCTTTGCGTCCTCTTCCTCTTGCATTATCCTCTCAATGACAGGATTCATCCCTTGGAAAGAGAGTCTTCCCACAATCAAATCCTCACATGGGACAAAACTAGTTTCTACGATGAACTTATTTCTGTAACATGATTTTACAAATTCAGGCACAAATTCTTTTATAGTGGGAACATGGTAAGAAAGACAGTACTGTATATGACACTATCAAAAGTTACTTGTTTATGTCTATCACTGTGTATTAATACCTGTTCGGGTTGTACACATACATGAATTACATGAATAGAATAGAAATGAGGAAAGTACCATTTTAAAACTAAGTACACCTTACCAAGGTTTGAATCTCCAGCACTGGCAATCCAGTATAATGCTACTACATAAAGTAATGTGGTCTTCTGCAGCTGTCACTTTTTATAAATAGTATCAATAACTCTAAAATAATACCAGTAATGTGGTAAAATTTTATCAGATTTGAGATAAAAAAAATTGTGTTTGTATTTTCTAGACTGTTATTCATGTGTTATTGTAAATGTATGATACAAACTTTCTGCTCAGCTTCTCACATTTCTGCTCATCGGGTCAATCCTGCTTAACCCCCTTGACTTTGGCCTAAGGCTTTTTTTAATAAAGATAAACCACCCAATTCCATAGTTGGAAAAACATTTGGTGCTTTTGGCAGGGAACAAACACCTTTTTACCAAGTCTTTATTTAGTCTATCGCGAGTGCATTATCAACAGAAATCATTGGTGGTGTACAAGCCAATACTTTCTTAACCATTTGTGTGCACTGCTAATCTGCACAATATGCCAACATGGAGGCGTCTTTCAGAGATTCAATGAGCTTTATTCTATGCATCACCACCTCTGTGGTCTTGTGGTCAGAGTTCCTGGCTATAGAGCCAGATGTTCCGGGTTCAATCCTCAGCGCTTCCAAAATTTATCTGTGAAGTAGTGGGTCTTGAACAGGAGCAAACTCAGCCCTGTGAAGACAAATGAGGAGCTACTTGAATAAAGAAGTGGCAGCTCAGGTTTAGAAAACTGAGATTGAGAGCCAGAGGGCTCATTGTGCTTACCACATGACACCCTCTATCCGCAAATGTTGGCACTATCATCGCTAACGACGGTGGTTATTCAGTCGCTATAGCTCGTTTGCGGGGGGCTCACAACATGGAGTTTTCTTTTTATTCTATGCATACTTATCCATACCAGACTATTTCAAACCCTTTTGCCAACTTGACAGTAAGAAGCATGACTTTGTGATTCGGTATCAGTACTTCTGTAAACTGTCCCGGTGTCGAGACATATTCTCGAACACTTGAATCAATATAGCAACTAATCAAACAAACCCACTTTTATGTATACACTGGAGAAAATAATTCTGATAGATTTCTAGTGAAAACAAGACAATACATTTTCATAAAAGACTAAACTATATATGCTACTCACGAGCCCTGTTTCATTTCTTCTGTGATGACATCTGAAAAAAAGCCAAAGCCATCATCTGCTTCTTTCTGTTGCAATGCCTTTTCCTTGCTTCTTTTCATAAACTGCAATGCAAATAAGTATAGGTAGAGAACACCTAAGCATGAATTTACAAATTTTATGGCAGAAATTTTCAAATAGCGCTTAGACAACAATAGATTATAGATTTTTTTAAGTAGGCCTATATTAAATTCCTGAGAAAATATACATTGAAAATTTGTTTTTCATGGCCAAACTATGTCATACAACTTTTCACAAATATCCTTGAATTATAATGCATGGCAGTCCAAATGTAACACACAATGAAATAAAATCAATAGGGCCTAATATTTTTAAGAAATCAATTTTTCATGCAAGGCTAACTAAATAGCAATTAATATAAGTTTTCAATATTTTTTGGATTCTAGATAATAGGTTGTGTGAAACTAAAATACATTTC
This sequence comes from Timema genevievae, assembly GCA_902155825.1. Taxonomy (NCBI): domain Eukaryota; kingdom Metazoa; phylum Arthropoda; class Insecta; order Phasmatodea; family Timematidae; genus Timema; species Timema genevievae. Next base: position 42,362 of record CABFWO010002492.1, read on the forward strand.
TTATACATTCAAAAATATATATTTAACTCGATTATTTTGTGTTTCAACACATCAACGTATAAAAACTGATACAGTGGTATATTTTTAACTGTTGATTTAAGACATAAATTTATTTAGATAAAAAGTAATTTTCCATTTCCTAAATGAGTTTGTTGAATACATGAAAAGTTATGTCAGCTCCTTTTTAAAACATAACTTTATATATATGTTGTGTAGGTCTAGTATTAATGGAATTTATTTATTTTAAGTACAACACAATTTGTGCCTATTTAAAAATAATACATTAATGGGAGTTTTGAAATTTTTACCTCAGATCATTGCTAGGAACATAAATTTATTTTAGTAAATGTACTATTGACAGCCAAAAGGAAGTATTTTTATTCAAGATCTTTAATAATAAAGCTTAGGGCTAAACTCACTTATTTTGAAAAACAAGTCTAATACTACAAAAAAAAAGATAATGAAAGACTCTTCTACTTGTTATTTTTTTTATTTCCCTCCCACTAAAAAAATTGGATAAACTTTTTTTTTTGTTAATTCTATTATAAGATATTTGGATAGAAACTTTTTTTTATTGTTTCCAAATGTATAAGCAACATTTTGGCATGTTTTAAATTTATCTAAGTAATATAAAACTGTGAACTTTTTTTTTAATGTTATCTACGATTTACCCCATCTTACCCTATATACTAACTGCCTTCTACACGCTTGAATAATATTTACCTTTTTCTTGAATATTGACATAGTTATTTGTAGCCTATATTGTACGTTTGGTTGGGCTAATCTTAGCTGATGAAATGTTTTTTAGTTTGCCTGACTGTGATTTCTACATTTTATAGGTTTTGATATGGTTAATGGATTCATTCAACTATTATGTAACCGACTGTAGCCTGTTTAGTTTGATTTTGTAATGTTATATTATAATTTTATTGATGACTTAAAATTTTGATGTGCTCAATAACCACATAAATGTCTTTCGACATGATAGAGGTTCACAGAAGTACCATAGGTGTAAAAAAAATTACTCTGTTAGCCAATAATGTATTATGAAATAAAAATGAATTTGAATTCTGTCATATTAACAACGGTAGGTACCGTAGCCAAGGTGTTTAGGCCATTTAACCAGTGATTCTCAAAGAGGGTTCAGTGGCACCCTGTTGTAAAGTTTTCCATCCTTTTTCAATTTTAGTAAGGGTTCATTTAATTTAAAATACACTTCTCACCCTTATTCCTTAAATTGCCATTAATAGCAAAGATAATTTTAGTCTTAGAGTAAAGTACTAGCCTCAGGACCCGACATGAGTTCAAACCCAGTATTTTCAAACCATACAGTATGTTTTATATTCATTAGGTAACGCAATATAGCCCTACAATTTAACCGCAATTTACCTTTCTGAACCGAACATAGTTTGAAGGTATATGTAGGTGGGTTCTATGTCTTGTGCTATATAAGGAATGTGGGGTACAATATAACCAATTTTTCTTGAGTGATAAAAATCTGTAGCACAATTTCCTTCGGAGTGGAAGTAAAGCCATCTGTCCAATTTTGGTTATGGCATGTAAAAGAAGCCTTTAAGGTGTGTGAAAATGCCTTTCCCGGTAAAAATGATAGGTTCTTTCACGTAGAAATACTAATGTGCTGATATAATCAGTCGGTTCGGAAAGTGCACGTTAAATAAAACTTTCCTTAAATAATGATGTTTCGGTTAGGACTAAAATTATCACACATAAAATAAACTTTTTCTTTGTTAGTCTGATATCATTATATTTGATTTTTTCATTCTTTTATTAAAATCCCAAGACGACGGCGAATGAATAATTTAGGCCTACCAATATTTATAAAGTTTGATAATTTTGAAATGCCATTAAAATAAAACTTTTTTGTTTTGTTATATAGGATTGCATCTTACTAGAGCCTACCTACCTATTCAGGGAAAATGCAACCTAAATTAATGAATTCACACGAGGTATTGCCTAATATGAGTGTCGACCTGTGATCCTTTGAGTTACAGTTTATAGGGCCTAAGATGTCATCTTTTCCTATTGGTCTGTGACATTAAATTGTTTATCTGATAAATATTATTCAAAATATTAATTGCTTGACAAATGAAAGGTTAGGTTGGATTTTGTTAGGTGGGTAAGGAAACAAATAATTATTTAAACATTAATTTCAAGTTTTATATTTGTGAAGCCATCAAAATTTACATGTATGGGTGTAGCAGATGTGAGCAGTTTAGTTGGGATGGAGACTTGTATGAGTTTACATAATGTAGTTTCATTAGTAGATGTCCAAGATTTCTTATAACAAGATAAAAATACAAGTATGCCTCATTTGCAAGAGTTAGGCTTGCTACAAAAACAAGTTGGAATGTACTCGTCATAGACAATTATTATGTGTTACGTTCTATCTTGATTGACGAGCATATATATTTGTTCATGTGGCTGGACATTTATGGGAAATTCAATGATGATGCTTTCATAGCCATGCTACAGAATATTGCTAGGTTTCCCAAAACTTTGGTGAGTTTCTTTATTTTTAATCAATGCTTTTTTTTTGTATGACTTGTATAATATATGATAAAAAAGGGTACTTTGTTTGGGGGAAAAAAGTGTCTTAAATGGTATAATTATTTTTGTGTACCACCCCTGTTGTTTCCACTTAAAATGTGGGAAAACTAACCCTAAAGCATGAGAAAGGTTTGTAACATAATTAGGGCCATTAAGCATAAATATTTAGGTTAAAACTGTTTGGGTTAGATTAGATCAACTAATAGACTAAGACTGTATCCGAATAGTCAAGTACACTTGATTTGATACAGACTTGATAAATTTACACTTAACACACACTTGAGATCAATGACTGCAACAGACTTTTCGAACAGCAAACTACCCTTTACACGCCCTTGAGTCTGCAGTGCTGCTTCCTACCATAGAGCTTAGAAACTATTTTAAACGTCATCTATCAGCCTGCTATCATAGATCACATTACTCTAACAGACGAAAAATTAAACAATTGCCAGTCAACCGCATCATGGGCGTGTCAAAGGTGACTTGCTGTCGCCCTTGGACTCAAGGGTGTGTGAGGAGTGCATCAGCACACTTCGTGACTATTTGGACAGATTTACACTTGCTCACGTGATTGCCAATGCAGTTATCAAGTGAACGTCAAGGGTCGGCGGTGCGTGAAGTAGACTATTCTAATACAGCCTAAGTTAGTTAAAATAAAATTAAGTTAACGTCCGAGACCTAGTTCAAATATTTTGGAAGATTTTTAACTACAGTTTAGCAATTTTAAAGAGGATATTTTGAAAAGAATAAAGTTGGGGAAATGCATGCTATTGGGGCCTTATCGGTCAGTTAAGCTGTTATAATCTTGGCTAGTGTCAAAAATTTAAAACTCAGAATAGACAAAACATATTTAACCGTTGTTCACGTTACCTTACATGACAAAAAGAAATACAGTATTAATTACTTATTTTAATAAAGAAAGAAAAATGTTCACCTTCATGTCCAGTATTCCTTTAGATAACTTAGTTTTTTCATCATGTTGAGAAGTCATTTTTATTAGGTAATTTTATCTCAAATAAAATAAAGTGTTTGATGGTGAAAATATTATTTTTTTAGTATTAGTAAAATTACAAATTTAAAACTATTTTACAACCACAAACACGTGCGATATTTGTACTTTACCAACATTTGAAAATGAAATAGAGCTAACCAAAATTTTAATTCTTAATTTGATCATAGAAAGTATAATCGCATTAAAAATAGAATTTTTACGTCAAACCTAAAATAAATATATTATTTACAGTTTTCCAAAGTACTAACAGAAATCCCTCATACTATAAAACAAGGAGCTGACAGGAGAAATCCACAACCAAATAACCATTTATTTTAGGGTAAAACAAGATATGCTCAGTGTGGCAAAAATAAATTTTCGCACCAGAAATCACCATTAGTTATATATTCATCCATTAGAGAGCACGTCAAATACACTAAATTAGAGTAACCTCGATGCATTTCTGCGTTCCTTAATATATATCAAGGTTATTCTACACTAAATAAAAGGCATGTTCTAAGCAGAGATCAATGGTTCTAAGTAAAGACAAGAGATGGCAGTAACGAAATATAGTAACAAATGGTAATGAAACATCCGAAGAATAAAATATATTATAAGAACAAGTAGTAACAAATGTAAAAAAACGAGTAAAAGTGAAAAAAGAATAGATAGATAAGGTGTGGATAAAATCGAATTTTAAATCAAATAATGACTCAACATATATTTGGAAATTGGATTTGTTAAAATTTTCATAGGCAAACTGGTTCTTCTGAAAATTTAGAGCACATCACCTCTAAACGTTCGATGATTAACAAACTCAAGCTTTACACGGGCCAACTATAGGGTGCTATAACTTTTTTTTTCTTCAATGGCACTAAATACATTTTTTTCAATAAGCAAGGAACACTTGTATTCGATTCACTCCCGATACTACTTTCTTGATTTTTCTATGCGTTCAATCCAGGTATAACTCACATAACCTAGCCCCAAATCAACACGAATTTCGTCTACGAGATAACCGGGAAGACATACTTTGTTCGTCCCTACACCGACATATTTATATTTAGAAAGAAATTAAACAGCCGCCTATACAAAGTAACGTTGTCTAAGTGTAAAACATTACTAAAGAAGAGTCTGTAATATAATTAAGAATGTAATTTACCCGTGCCAACTGATGTACAGGCCAAGTCATAATTAGCAACTCTCTAACATAAACGTCTATGAGAAAATCATCGCGAACAAATCGTGACTTCAAGCTATCAATCACTAGGAAGTAATTATCTGCAGTTAGAGGGAAACTTTCCACAAGATCCCGAGCTCGTGTACCAGGAATTGTTGACTGTAATAAGTATAGGAATTTATCCTCTGGACCAATATCACAATCTTCATGAATCTTCTTGAACTGACTCCAGAATTGCAACCAATCCCTTACATCACCTCCAAACTTTTTTAGTTAAATCACTGGCAGCTTAAATTTTCTCTTACATATACTGTGTTTATGCTGACACACTCTTGGCATCATCATCACTTTCAAAACTTTCAAAGTTTTATTCTTAAATACATTAAATTTCATCACATATTCATCAGCAGCTTCACTTTTTTTTAATCTAAATCCAACCATGCTGAATCTGCTTCTAGCATAAGGTTAAATATGTCTTTGTCTATTGCATTTAATTCTCTAAACTTCTGCTCCAGCAGGTCATAACAAGTTTGTACATTCACCTTTTACGTAACTCAAGTTGTCCCCCCACATTGCTGAAAAAAATATATTCTGTTTTCACCATTCGTTTGTTCTTCGTTTGTGCTCATATGTGCCCGAACATGAACTTTTTTGCTGTGAAACTAGGCCTTTTAGATAAGATTTAATGAAGGCGGTCCAGCTTGAACTCAATTTTTCTACAGGTTAAGGTATAGGGAAGACTCAAGTTAGCCCACCATATTAATTCTTCTCTAGAATGCCTAATTTTAGAGCACAAATGTTCATATTTGGGCACATATGAGCACAAACGAAGCACAAACTAATGGAGAAAACATAATTTTGTTATGTTTTGTTTTTCAATATGTGGTGAGCTAGCTTGAGCTCAAAGTGGATCGCCTTCATTAAATCTTATCTTAAAGGCCTAGTTTAACAGCACAAAAGTTCATGTTCGGGCACATATGAGCACAAACAAAGAACAAACGAATGGTAAAAACAGAATGTTGTTACATTGATATTCCAAAATATGGCGGGCCAGCTTGAACTCGATTTTTCGACAGGTTATGATTTAGGGAAGGCTCAAGCTAGCCCGCCACATTAAATGTTCTCTAGAATGCCTTATTTTAAAGCACAAATATTTACTTTCGGGCACATATGAGCACAAAAGGAGCACAATGGAGTGACATAAATACATTTTTGTTATGTTGTGTTTTCCAATATGTGGCGGGCTATCTTGAGATCAAGTTGGCCCGCCACATTAAATATTTTCTAAAAGGGCCAGTTTCACAGCACAAATGTTCATGTTCGGGCACATATGAGCACAAATAGAGCACAAACGATTGAACAAAAAAAATTTCAGCTATGTGGCGAGCCAGCTTGAGTTACGTCATCTTGTCTATAATCTGCAGCACAAGTTCCTCATTAAGTTTCGTTAATACTCTATTAAATGCACTACGCAAAGCAACACGGGCCTTTTTTATTAATTTCCATGATTAGGCCCACACTCAAGTATAGCTCACAATTCACTCTTTTAGATCTTAATTGTCCTGTCACAGGCCATAAAATGTACAACTAAACTTAACTACCCACCAAGAAAATATTTATCACACAGTTATTCTACAAAAGAAGTGAAATAAAACATAAACAACGTTTACTGAGTCTAAACTATGATTGCACTGCTGACTTAAATAATAATTCATACAAGGCCGTAGCCAGCCAATAATTTCAGGAGGGGTTTGGTGGGCCCATCCTCCAATTGACGGAGGCTAGAAAAAATTATAAATAAAAAACTGTTCTAGAAACTATCTGAAGTGTTTTTTATGGCAACACCACCACCAACTATCGGAGGCTAGAACAAATTCTAATTATTAAACGGCTCTAGAAGCTATCTGAAATTTTTTTTATGACAATATAACACCATAACTGCCGAAGGCTAGAAAAAAATCTAAATAATAAACACCTCTGGAAGCTCTCTGAAGTGCTTTTTATGGTAACACAGCCCCCTAATTTGTACTTGTACCTTAATTTTGATATTGTTTGAAACATAAATAAAGCCATATATATTTTGTTCATAAAATTTCGGGGGGGGGGGTTTGAACCCCGAAACCCCCCCCCCCTGACTACGGCCTTGAATTCATAGATAATTAAAAACTAAAGACTTAAACAGCTGCGAGCAAAACATAAACATCACTAAAACAAGAAAAGTTAGACTCCATAGCACTCTTGATCAACTACAATTACTACATTCAATAGTTCCATGTCCCTCAATTCTATTTCAATTCCTAACACCTGTGGAACGCGAACCCGACTTTCAGGCCCAAATTGTCATAGCGTGGAACAGTGTCCGAAACACACCAGACATGTTTCAAAGTGTTCGACAGTCCATATTCCAGTAATATCGAATATAGGTGCTCTCTGAATGTTGGTGGCTGGCAATTTGAACATCTGCTATAATAAGACACGAATCCTTGCACAAGGGCTGTTGTAGGGTTACCTACTGTACACTGGGTAATAAAAGTATATACTTCTCTTCAGTTACTGTTCTCCAACTCAGTTGTTATAAAATTGTTGTTTAGTCTTAACTACATGATTTTCAAGGGTTCATTGCTCCCTTAATAATAACTTCAGAGCAAATACTTAAACACATTTTCTTCCTTGTTTTTCATAAGGAATATGCTCTTAGCTTTTGCAACATAAGTTAAAACTCACCCTGTATGTATATTAATTTTTTTAAAAATTGATTTCTATAATATAACTGGATGTACATCTGTGTCTGAAATATTTACGCTGTAGTTTGCATACCACTGTGTAGGAGAGAAGGAAACTTTCATGTATCTCTTTCTCTCCTAAAGTCATACAAGGCAATGTGGCATTTTGACATCGTTCCTTAATTTGCTTGAATATATGAGATACATCAAAGTGTGATTAGTTAAATGAAATAAATATGTTAGTAAAAGCTTTGAAGAGCATAAAAAAGTTCGAAACTGATGAGTTTTTCCCTTAAACAAGCCTAATATATGCGATTGTTTTTAAAGGAAGCTCGTTAGGAAGGCTATATCTCGTACCAGAATCCTACCTTATAGTAGTGTTTAGGTAGAATAAAAGATCTTCCAGAAGGAAATTTCTACTTTCGTTCTAAATGGCTATTGATCCTACCAAAATAATATACATATATGATAGTATTCTGGTACGAAATAAAGCCTTACAGATTGGGTTTCTTACTAAAATCAGGGTTTGGTAGATACCTACCTCCCACAAGCCTATAATCTAAATTATCATTTGACCGTAAGACTTATACACAAAGTATGTCATTCAAACAAATGTAATATAGTTTTTAGCTAACTTGTTTCATTATAGTTATTGAACTTTCAACATAATATAATTTCTGAAAGCAATATACAAGCTAATAGCCAACTTATAAAAAAGGTAATATAACACTTTCTACACGCCTATAACCTAAATGATAGTTTGAACGTATGGCAACTACACAAAGTTTGTCATTCAAACAAATGTAATTAAGTTTTAAGATACCTTATTGATTATGTTTATCGAACTTTCAATATAATATGGTTTCTGAAACCAATATACAAGCTAATATCCAACTTTAAATATAAGTGTAGTCTTGGCGGACTATGACCAACATGGATGATAGCTATATATTTAAATATATTAAAGATTTTAATCGTATTTGTACAATATTACCTGTAGAACTGAATTGTATATCCTTTAATGTAAATGTTTCTTCAGGAAAGTGTGGTATAATACTTCACTATTTTCAAACAATAACATTTTTATTCATGAGAGACATGTTTTCGCATAAGAACTTTGAAATAAACCGTTAAATCTGTCTCCCAACAATGAATCAGACGATAAACTTGAGCGTCACGCTTTGGTCCTTGGCAATGTGTATGTTTATGTCCATCCAGTAATATAGAGATAACTTTTTTTACCAATCCTAATTGATAAAAAAGAGTTACATCTATATTATACAGCAGTTATCTCTATATTATACAAATCGGGATATATACATACCGATTGCGTTTGTGACAGGAATTGCCTCGACATATGAGAATATATTAAGTGATAATATATTCATTACACAAAGTCCTGACAGCTCACTCTGCATTCATGGTTGTTTAGATAATTGTATTTGTAATGTACATTGTCCTTTTTCTCATAAGTATCAAAAGGAGGTTACAAAGTCTACACTAATGATTTTAAACTAGAATGTCGCTTTGGCCATTGCAGGTTGCCGATAAAATACATAAAGGATTATATTTACTTTCATTTATAAAAAATGTAATAATAAATAATATTGTATACGTTAATATTAATTGAGAGTAAATTTTTTTATCACAAAAGTATTTTTGTTTTGATTACAGTTTCTTCTTAAGGCTTTCTTAACTTTCAATACCTGCACAAAAGAACGTTTCATACCAAGGGTCATAAATATAAAATGGATCAAAGTGTGCCACAATAGTAAAAATGTCGAGAACTGTTATTGCCTAGACCAGTGGTTCTCAACCATTTTTAGCCTAGCACCCACTTTCGGGAATCGGATGCTGGCTACTGCCCCCCGCTACAAAGTTCAATTGAACAAAAATACTGAAATCAATGACAGTAAACTTATTATTCATGTTACTATACATTGTAAATTCATATTTAATTATGCAAAGTGACCACAGTATACTATGTACCGGTATATCTCTAATATTTTATGATGCTGGCAAATCCTTGGATGATCCAAAGTTAACTAAAATACAAGTAAAAACAAATGATTATGGAAAAGCTAACAGTTTCTTTGAAAACAATTAATTTAACAACCAAAGTGATAACATGAACATACTATATAGTGAGTTAGCAAATTACACACAAAAGGGCTACAGTACTTAGGACTCGCACCAAAAGAGGAAGGACACATTTTTACACCGGTCCGTGTATCAACCAATACATTCTAAAGTTAAATTAGCGGAAAAATAAACAACTGAAAAAAGGGTCAAACATGACTATGTTGTTGCGTTGCGTTGCCGACTGGAGAGTCAAATTAATGTCAATGAGCAATCTGAGCAATGCAAACTGACCTTGAAGTATTAACACGACGTAAGTGTAACCAAATCTATTATCACTCACACTCCACGTGGAAATGGTATGTTGTCAGATGAAAAATAGATCCTCATTAAAAAAAAATAAAACATAAAAACCTAAACGCCCCCATACAATTCAGCCTCCCCCTGAAAATCTAAAATGTCCACTGGTGGAGGGCGGTGGAACGGTACCGTCCAGGTTGAGGAACACTGGCTTAAACCATCATGATTAGAGTTAAGGGAACTTGAACTAAAAGGTGCTTGTGTGTTTAAAATAAATAAATAAGCTCTGAACAGTTGGGTCGTATTTTAACATTTCAGGGTAAATGACGTGTAGAAGAGTAATATAAACCTTACATTGGAATTCTTTTAATGTAATCTATAAAGTTTTTCTGCTTTATTGAGTGAATGAAATAACAAACACACTAAATTATATAAAAAATGTCGAGTGCTATTAAAATTTTCAAATTAATTAATACTAATTTTGCATATATTTATATAAGGTGATTAAAAACTTATCCAGCAGAATTAATTATTTATTGACATGAAATAGAAAAAATTATAGATCTCAAGATGGGTATTAATTTGTATTCTTGATCGATTTGTAAAAGCTTGGGATAGAGCAATATATTAAAAATAAAGAAAATGCACTATCTATCGAATGTGAAATGAACTGCAATAATACATTAGTATACTTACATTATTTCTATCTTCGACTGCATTCGTATGGTGCTCAATAACAATATTTGAACGGTCTTCTGCTAGCGTACTTAAAAAATATGGTCAAACAGTTTCAATTTGCCCAACACGAGTGTTATGGTTAAACTTTTAGAAACTATTAATAAACAAATAATATAGGTTCATAAAGGTAAGTCTATTCATGCTTGTAAACTTTCAAAATTTCAAATTCTTGACGAATTTATAAGTACATACTAGGCCTAATTATAAAAATAACCTTATCAATGGTAGCAAAAATCTCTGCTAATAATAATAAAAAAGAGCACTAGTACTTGTTACGTATCTCTTATATATGACTTGTTATTTTCAGCCCTGTTCACTCCGTATCCGTAAGGTGCGTAGTGGTTCATGAGGTCAACTCTACATAAACAGATTGCCCTGTCTATAAAGTCCTGATCTTAAGTCCTTAGGCCCAGTTTCATAGTCAGATTTAGTACGCCTCAAGTGCGGCGCTATACTAAATACAAGACGTCACCTACCTGAAATTGAATGGAATGGGCCAGTTTCATATGCAAAACTGGCCCATTCCATTTTGGTCTAGGTAGGTGTCGTCCTGTATTTAGTATTGACTCGCACTTTAGGCGTACTAAATTTGACTATGAAACTGGCCCTTAGTCCTTACTACTCCGTGGAAATTGGACAAACTTTATCTTTCAAAGGACTAATCGATACAGACTGTTAAGGACTACCTATCACTTAAAACTAAATAAGTCTGCGTGCATCTGCTGTCTATTATGTTTAGTTTTCTTTGCTATTTTTGTTTATTTTGATATTGTTTTACTTTTAATTCATGATAAAATATTTATAATGACTTTTAAATCTTTTAAAATTTAAACCCATGTAAAATTTAAATTATTATAAATCAATAGTCCTATACTGAGCTCTAGCTCTTTAGATCATGTAATTAATTATCAAATAATAATAATAATAGATAATAATAAATGATGATAATGATAATAAATAATAAAAAAGATGAATTAAAGCACCATTTGAAGTAAAAGGGTTGTTATGGAAACTTAAAGTGAAATTATGATTTTTCACATAAAGCTATTTCAGAAATATTTCTATGAACATTTAAAAACCCACGAAGTGTGGCAGTTCGGAACCTGTTTATTGGGAAATACAATGCTCTCTGAAAGATTGTATCGATAGTTAAATTTAATATTATAAATATAAACTTAGGGTATAAATAAATAATCTTTACTTTACATCCATTACTGTTTCCAGGCTATGGCCTTGGTCAATTTTTTATTCAACTCATATATTTTTACACTACCAGCTGGCTAGGTCTGTCGTACCTTCATATGCCTTATAATCTAACTTAAGACTAGGATAGGCACAACATACAATCCCCGGCCGTTAATTTATCAATGTGAAAGGATAAACCTATATTGTCATTAATGATAAATTTTCAGCCATGCCGGGAATCAAACCCAGGACCCTTAGCCCAGTAGGCACACACTACCACCTGAGATAAGGTGTCGGACAGGCTAGATATACATAATATTATGAAGCATAAAATTAGTATTAAAAAACAATGAATGGCTTTATTTACATTTAGTATTCTGGTAGGCCTACTTTTTCTTGTATTTTCAAGCTATAGCAAAAACTAATTATAATTTTAGTACCGTAGCTAAATGTATCCAATAAAACACTTTAAAATTAAATTGTCTATATGTAGCTTGAAGCAAGCATGCAATCTGCTAATCAATATAAGGACTAAAAACCAAACCTTTACAAGAAAACATCCAGACTAGGCCTATACTTGGAGTTTAGGTTTAGTGCAATCTTAATAAATATATATTTATAGAATTAATTTGGACATCAGACCCTGCGATTAAATGGAGCCGATTAATTCACATGTCCATAAAAGACTCTGCCTAAAGCTTTGAGTGAAGAATGACCCCGATGACAAGACAGTTCGAGATTAACTCAGTGCTAGAGTATTGGCAAGACAATCCAAAGGTTCCGGGTTCAATATTTGTGATTAGGTGTCATTTTTCTCTGAAAAATATGTTCATAAAAAGCTGTTGCCTCATAATCAAAAGTTAACAATGAGTTTGCACATCAGGCAGAGTCAGCTATAGACGTGGGAATTCATCGGACACTGGTGGCTGTAATTCATTGATAGATTCCAATGGATTCACAAGTCCATCACCGACTACTCTCTTAAACTGTGAGAGAAGAACGACCTTGAACACAGGCCGATTCTTGGATAATTCAGTGGTAGAGTATTAGTGTGCTAAGCCAAAGGTTCTGGGTTCAAGCTCCTGTGTAATTTTTCAGTTATATTTAATCTTACAAGTTTGTTTCTTAAATCGTCCTTCATAATGTGGATTAGTGAATATCGAGAATGATTAAAAACACTTGGTTGGTGAAAAAATAACCTGCCTTATCCTTCAGTTGTAAAGGAGTGTAAATTATTTCAAATTGTATATTTTATCATATTATTTTTATAGAAAAACCATTCTAGATCTTGCGTCTCTCACACTCGCTCATAAAATTATTAACCTAAATTTAACATTTCATAAGAAAAGACAAAACTGTAAAGGAACTAATAATTAAAATAAAATGAATTAGAAAATTAACTCAGAGAGAGGCTATAGGCAAAACAATATATAGGCCTACTGTCACACGATGACCACTGAAAATCGAATTAACTTACTTTGACCTATGACATTAAAAAAAAGAAGAATAGATTTGGTCAAGAAATTACTTGAAATAAACACACACTCTTAAATGTTTCTTCTTATAGTTTTAGAATAACTTTAAGTTATTTATCCTGAGGCACTGTTATAGGGCTTAGTTATCTTGATATTTGACAACAATAAAGCTAAAATATAAAATAAAAATGTTTATAGTAAAAATGAAAGGAGTATGCACAAGTAAAGACATTGATTCAATGAAATAATGCCACTTTTAAATTCATAGATCCTGTTACAGATTTATCTGATTGCAAAACCCTTCCTTCACCTCTGACAAGACGTGTATTAATCACAACTTGTGAATGTGTGGAATGCGAGTCTTCTACTGTGGTTCGGATTCCACTTTAAAATGTAGGTCCTACATTTCATCTCACAATCACCCTACCATTGCACATTAGAGTAAGTGCATATAACCCTAACGGGTAGAAAGACGCTGTGAACAACAACAACAACAACAACATCACAACAAAGTTAAAAAATTTAATACTTAAATCTCTAAAATCTTTATTATATTATATATAAAGCCACATTTGACATGCCACCTAAAATCTGATTTATTTAGCATCATCATGTTTTCTGAGAAAGGGAGGAAATGGGGGGGATGTTGGGAGGTGGGGGTGTAGGAGGACTAAAACTAACTATACATTAATTAGTTCCACCCTCTTGTTCTTTTAATGTACTTGCTTCAAAGGTTAATAACTGAAGTTAGTTGTCTTTTTGTCACAGCTACCACATACATTTGTAGTCTACTGTACTTAACATTGTAAACACAATTATTCTATACTCAAATGTGCAGTTTTTGGATTCTCTTACAGCTACCTACTTAACATGGCAGCAAGTACAATTTCCAAAGATTTGCCAGAAGGTGTTTATCAAGTTAAAGTTTCACAAATGATTGATCCTGCATCATTTTACGTCATCGACCCACCAGGCGGAAGTCCAGGGAGGTCAAAAGTGCAAGTAATGGAAAAAACTCTGAGCCGACTTTACCAAGGTGCTAAGCGATCAGTATTGAGTACGGATGTTTGTGATGTAAGTTTAAATAATAATATATAAACAATTAGTGTCAGTATTTAACGTTGGATATGGGGGAAGCATTATTTTTTTGCCTGAATATGATGGAATTTTATTATGAAAATGTTATTTTGTGTATTTTTCTAGGTTCTGAAATTAGATGTGTATATATATATATATATAATTTTAGTGGAAAACTGTCACTTTCATTTATTTATATTTGAGTTTGTGGACCATCACCTTGATTTCGTCATAATAAACGAATACCTATAGATACCAAAGGTCTTGGGCTCACTTACTGTGGTTGGGTGTAATTTTTCAATTATATTTAATATGATTAAAAAATGTTTCCAGAAAAAGCTTTAAGTTATTATTAGCACCACGTCTTACTACCCGTCCGGGTTATACGCACTTATGCTAATGTGTAATGGTAGGGTGATTGTGAGATGAAATGGAGGACCTACAGTTTAACGTGGGATCCGAACCACGGTGGAGGCCTGGCATTCCACACATTCAGTTTTAAGTTAATCCCCATGACCAAAGTTAATGTCCACCTTCGTAATTCTTTATAATTCTCTTTTTTTAGTTGGTAGCTGTTAAGAATCCAAACACTAACTCATGGCATAGAGGATATGTTGAATCAATCATTCACACATCACAGTCGTACATTTATGAAGTGTTTTTGATTGACCATGGATTAATTTTAAGGACTGATAATAGTGCACTAAGAAAACTACCAAGCAATATGCAGAGGTTTCCAAGCCAAGTTTTTGAGGTTGTATTGGATAAAATTGTGCCAATTTCTATGCCTGAACAAAGTACAGAGGATCAAAGGTTGGTCAAATTTTAATACCAATAGCTACATTTTCTTTCTACATATATTTTGTTAAAATATCAATAGTTTTAGTTGTTTTTGACTCTAAACCATTGCTCAATTTATGAAAATGTAAACGCTTCTTTACATAGGTTCCTAATAAGGTATTTAAATTAGTTTGGAATACATTTTCATGTTAATATCAGGTTAGGTTTTTAATCTAATTTATTGGTATTTCTAGTTCAGATTTCAAAACAAATTAGTCATGTGATATAAACCTGTTTACCAATAAATAAATTATGGGTGTGCAGGTAGGCATTTTTCACTTTGAGCTTAGTTCAAGTTGAGTTTGAATAAAAACGAGTTTATTTTTCGAGTTTGAGTAATATAGAACAATATTTGTACCAAAAATATTTCAAGTTGGATTTCTGTAATAGATCCATGCATAAACCATAAATAGCTACAAATACATTATTTTATAATTACACTTTTTGTGAAAAAATTTATAATCACACAAATTTGAATTTTTAAATAAATGTAATATAACTACAATTATTTTAAATAGACAAAAGGAAATATTGAGGGACTCTATTTACACTGAAATTTTATCTTAAGAGTTAAATAAAATTAATTAAACCAGGAATTTTCAAGAAAAAGTTCAACCATTCTGAGTAGGCCTACTCAAATTTTTCAAGTTTTGTAAAAAAAATTTGAGTTGAGTTTGAGTAGTTACTATTAAAACTCAATTTGAACTTGAATTTTCGAGTACTTGTACATCCCTAAATTAAACACATTTTAAAATTTATTTTAATAGGCCAATTTCTCAATCCTGGATGCCTGATGCTTATGAATTTGTGACAAATCTTCTAAATGAGTCTGAGCACACATATGTCCTGCCATATGGGATAACTGTAGACAGCAAAATATATGGCGATATATATGTTCAAACTAATGGGAAGTACAACAGTGTTGCCTCGCTCCTTTGCAAGACAGGACATGCCCAATCCTCTCATGAAGATTTTCAAGAATGTAAGTTTACATATTTCAATACCGATAACTCAGTGTTTTTTTTTTAAAGGAATGGGTATTCATCTAATATTTAATATGAATTTTTTTTAATGAGTTATTGTGATGATTACTGGTAACATTTAATCCACTATAATTATAAGACATATCTAACAAAAACTCTAACCATTAATTTACCACTTTCGAACGTGAATTCACACTATAGCAAAAAAGTCATCATTTAACTATGATTTCTATTTTATATGTGAACTAAAGAACTACTGGTAATGAGAACATTATTGGAATTGAAGAAAAAATATAACTAAACCAATGTTTTTACCGATTCCAGATTTGTACTAGGTAAAATTAAGATTCCGATTTAAAAAAAAAGTGGATTTAACCTACCTCTTTTTTAATTGTGTTTGTTTTTAAGGTTAACATATACTAAGGAACATTAACCCTAGAATGCTATCGTACTTAAAATATACATGTAGTGCCTGAACATTTCCTCTCCATTTTCCTCCCTGGCAAACAAGTCTCCCTTCCTTTAAGCTTTGCATACAACGGTTAGTTAACAATTAGCTGTTGTAACGGATGGTTGCATCTTAGATGTTAGGTTACATTATTTGGAAGTATAACCCAGATTTACACACCACTAATATTAATAGATTTGCGGGGAACACCAGAAGTAACTGTGTTCAAAATGTTAAAAATTGGTTCAATACAAATATTTTCATTTCTTTCTTTTTTCCTTTTTTTCACTAATAACTAGATAATTACAGCCATTACAAAAACATTAAAATAAATCAATGTTTAATTATATTCACACAAGTTTTTAAAGACCTTGAATCTTTTTGTTTTGTAATTAGATGTAAGCCTATTTAATTTTTTGTTTAATGTGTGTTGATTTTTATATAATTAAAATACAAAAAATTAAAAATAAAACAAAACAAATCACATTAACAAAAAAAAAAAAAGACCAAAAATTAAACTCAGTTCATGTAAGAAGCTTATGAAAGGTTTGATCTGTTTTCATGTCAGATTTGAGTATCAACAGCAATACAGCACTATACAGTGACAGTAGTATTCTAGGGTTAAGTCTTTGTCCTATATGAAAAAAACTGCAAATGATGATAATACAAGCAAGCTGCTTTGCAGGCTTTTACATTTGACAAAAGTAAATAATTTTAGAAGGGAACTCCATCAAAATGTCCATTACAAATCAAAATGACGACCATTTCTTAAAATTTCAAAAAATATAGTCTCAGATGTAATTGAGCTTCCTAACCACCTGTAATGACACCATTTTGAAAATCGAGAAATTTTAATTTCATTTATACAATATGTGGAGTAATATATCTTGTTATATGTCCTTGCCTACGGTTTTGAGGCCTCGGAATAAATTGATGGCATAAAAAAATATGGCGAAAACCTTCAAATTTAGAGTTTTTTTTTGTAAAGCTTTGATCTAAGGAAATTACGAAATTTTGTTGTTGGTAAAATATAAGTTGAACTGTTGAACATGGTTGAAATCAATTACTTTTTAGTTTTACTTACAAATATTTTACTATAAATATTCGTAAGTTCGGTGTACTAAAAAAAACTAAGTTAGCTACATCTAAGTTACCTACATTATTGTTTTTATGAAAACCTTTTTTGAAATATATACATTTGATTAGATTTCAACAGGAACATAACCACAGCAATATAGTTTGTCCCATGATTTGTCAATAAATTCTATTTTAGTGATTATATCTTCATAAATCATCACTCTAATCACTTGTATCATCAATGGCTCTATATTCACATGTGTATTAATCACAGCTCGTGAATGTGAGGAATGCCAGACCTCCACCGTGGTTCGGATCTCACGTTAAACTGTAGGTCCTCCATTTCATCTCACAATCACCCTACCATTACACATTAGCGTAAGTGTGTATAATCTGAACGGGTAGTAAGACGCGGTGCTAATAATAATAATAATAATAATAATAATAATGGTATACATCTCACCTTGTGTGCTCTTGAAGGGCTGCCGAAGTAGTAGGGATGTTTTCCAATGCTTTACCTTGAGACGAGAAAAGAACCTTCCGGATCTGATTAATAGTGAGCTCTAAGCACTCAGGTTCATAAAACATCAAACGAGTGACCTGGAAACATTGGAGATGGAGTTAGTTGATAAAGTTGCAAATGTATAGGTTACTTCAACAAACTTTAACCAGGCCATCCAAACTTTATTTTTGCCATTTGAAAAGAAAGATGAGTTTGTGTCACAACCTGTAAACTAGTGAAATCCTTGGAGTCCTATAGACTTCTCTTCGGCAAGGGTGTTTGCAATGCAGTGCACAGCAATAAATCTCCTGTTCTTTCGAGCACCAAAGTGTAGCCAAAGCATCACGCGACCTAGCCTTTCCAGCATGAAGAAGTAAGATAATGCTATGACTAGCACATCAGTATCTGCAGTGTGGATTACAACATATTTTGCACCATACAAAACAGCATCGTGAGTATTAAGGATAAGAATGCTATCACCTTCTAGAAGTGTTCTTGAAAAGGATCTAAATTACACTTAACATGTGTGACTATATACATGTCATATTTATGCCTGTTAACTGATATTATAAGGACCTGGAAAAGGTTGCTCTTGTTGTTCGAGTTCTTATGAAAGTTTGGCCGATTTTTAGGTAATGTGTGATTATCGAAGACTTGATGTAAACCATCTCCTCTTTTCTGCTGCACAGCTTTCTTCAGACCCTCATCATTGTATATCGATATATAAGATCGATCCTAGTGACCCCTTTATTTTTTCCATCACTCACCACTGTCCTGTTGAATCCCAATGCACACTCGGCAAAGGTCTTTGACTTTCTTGGAGGTAAAGAATTTACAAGAGCAGCGCCATAATAAATAACAGCATCAACTAAGATGGAAATATATATTTATATCAGTGTTACCTTCCAGAATGTGTTAAAAATCAGTCTTAATACATGTTCTCATCTAACCATGTACTGAAAGAGATGGTGGATATGTCTGATTTTTTTGTGAAAAACGTTATTGAGATCCATCAAGGATTGTGACTCTAGCATGCAATGAATAGCTTTGAAAACAAACTGACATCACATATGAGGGCAACAATTGACTTTTGTGATTGCGAAGTCACCTTTTTGCTCTTTGCAAAGATTTTTATCCTATTCTTTTTTATCAAGTCAAAGATACTAAGGCTGTTACTTACCACAAATCGTGACACGACAAAAGACTTGTAGCACTCAAAACCTTTTGTGTCACATGTTTGGAGAGCTGTTGATCAATGAAGGGATTACCTAAGTTCAAAAATGATTATTTTACACCACTCACTTTGTTTAAAAACTTGG
Source organism: Timema genevievae (assembly GCA_902155825.1). Taxonomy (NCBI): domain Eukaryota; kingdom Metazoa; phylum Arthropoda; class Insecta; order Phasmatodea; family Timematidae; genus Timema; species Timema genevievae. Next base: position 61,847 of record CABFWO010002492.1, read on the forward strand.
TTTGAAAACTCTTAGTACTGTTCATGGTGAAGGTGATTAGTGTGATGCTCTGAAGTTGCTTCAAATTCTGTCAGAAGCCTGACTATCTCAGGCCCAACAAGTAGAGCTCGTAAAAATGGTTTTATTTTTACTTTTAGTTAAATTTTGTTTTTTAAATCTCACTTTTCGGTGCTATTTCGTGTTTTATTCAAAATGACATGTTATCTGAGGTGTTTAAATGCTATAATTTACATATTGAGACAATGTATACAAAATTAAAATTTATCATCGAAACCTTATAATCATTTAAAATTCTCTGTCAAGTTTGTCTGCTTATTTCACAATTTTGTAGCCTAAAGTTAGCTTACACTACAACAAAATACTAATCAAATTAAAGTATTGTCAAAATTTCTGCTTAATTTCTTCTCAATTTCGTGTTTATTTAAAGATTTTTTTTTAAAAAAGCTGTGTTATTTCATTTTATAGGATGATTTCGTGTAAAAAGAAAATTTCATTTTATTTCGCTTTTCAAAAACATTGTAAATCATAATATCTAAAAACTATCAAAGGAAAAAGTATTTGATTCCATCTTTATATGGCACTTTTCGCTTTATCGCGTCTCACCATTTTTACAGGGCTCTACCAATCAGAACACATGGGTTCTGTAAAATACCTATAGCTCCCCATGTTGTTTGACATCAGCATTATTCTGTTATGCTGATCTATTGCTAGTGCAGAGAAAAGATTGTTAGTTTCGCTGTCAACGAAGTTTCCTTGTATAAACTGCTTATGATCTTATGGTTAATTTTTCTGTAGCTCCTCTAAGTTAAGTATTTAAGATGAATTGTCAACTGCCGGGTGTAGTGTACATGGTCAAAATGGAAGAGCCACGGAACCATTTCCTTCAAACAATCCATGAAAAGACTAAAATCACCAACATGAATATACTTCACAAATGACAATAGGAGAACCACAAGATTCAGAAGCTTCAACCAGTATTGGAGGATAGGTGATGACACTGCATTTATCAAAAAACATTGTATTCTCAGAAGATGAGAAAGCATCTTTCAATAGAGCCTATAATGCAGCACAAGTAACTTGGTGTGCTAATCTTGCTCATAAACTTTTTAAATTAATCTATTTAAATATAATAAAATAATAACATTAGCAATAGTAATAACTTTTCTAAACCATGTTTCCTTTAAACAGTTCAAGTTATGGTTTACCAACATCAAAATTTTGTAATTTCCTTGGATCATAGCTTTACAAAATCCCTCTGTTGCTTCCTAGCATCAATCTTTAGAACAATATCATTACTTCCGGCGTTAGTCTAACCTCAATTCCTGGGGAAGCTACCTGTGATTGGTGAAAGCTTGTCTTTGGATGTTATTTTGTGTGTTAAGTGTTGCCACAATAATGGGAAAAAAATATAATTGTCTTTACATTCATAGTCCATTTAATTAATGATGTAAAGATAGTTTATACAGTAATACATAAGAAACTATTATTGAGAGCTTTAGATAACTTTATAGTTAATAAATCAGATAAGACATATTTCTAGAGTTCCAAATGTTGGTAACGTTCAATCAATGTTGGTGGTAGAAAGTGGGCTTTCTATGAAAATCAGAGTTTAGGTGTGCTGGTTATCAACTTTTGAACTCTATTAAAAATTATCATAATATTAAAGTTTTTTCAAAGTCTAAAACCAGTTAAAGACAACTTAAACTGTTAGCAGAAGCAGATTAGCATGCTCTAATGCTCCCTGAAGGGGAGCACTAGGGCAAATTCCAACATGTACCGACCAATTGGTCACACTATGTGGTTTTCAGGAAATTAACTCTAACGGATTGTCACATTTCGTGAAGGTTCTGAAACAAAAGAAAAGGCACATTATTATTAATATTAATGGGGAAAAAAGTATATTTGCAAACGGAATGAGGGTTTTGAGTTAAGTGCGAGGACACTACTCTATAGAGGGGGACGAGGACGGGGGGGATGGGTGAGAGCCTCCCAAACCACTGATTTACACTTCTCACATATCCGAGCAGGACTTTGGGATGTCAGTGGCACCCTCCAGGATCGATGATCTAGTTCCCAAGCCCCTGGATAAAAGGATTGGTGGCACCAGAAAGCTTGTTGTAGAAAGATTGTGCCAGCTTTCGGGAAGTTTAGACTGCTATTAAAATCTCACAAATTTATTTTACTGTAATAAATTACTAACCTATTTTTTTACACATAACTCTCAAGATTATTGTCCAACTTTTACAGATATGGCTCATAGGTCAGGTGGAGCTGGTTATGTCACAAATGAAGAAGTATCAAGCGTTTCTTCATCGAGTTTAGCAGGAAACCATCAAAACAGTTCATCAAGTGGAAGTTTAAGTCCATTTGTAAATGGTCCTAATGATACATTTTTAAGTGTGAGTATTTTTTATTTTTCATAATATAGAGTAATATTAATTGGGGATATGAGAATGCTACGTCTTCAGTTTGAGATAATGGCTAGTTTAATATTAATTAATTGAAACAACAGCAATTAAAATTGTTTTCTTATGGCAAAAAGAATAAAAATAAATTCTGATTCTCTTTTGTTGTTATTATTTAGTGATAATTATGTTGACACAAAAACATATGTGGAAAGGGAACGGTTTAGTGAAGGATATGTTTGTGGATAGACATACATTGGTTTTTAGTAACTTGATCTAATTAAAGTTTTTTTTACTTTTGATTTAAATTTTGTGTTCACATAGGATCCCATATGAGCATTATTTATTTTCCAGACCGATATTCTGATGCTAGAGACTTACCCTTTTCAGCTTGGTATATACATATTGCTATATTGTTTTATTATCTGGTTTTAGTATAATTTTTTTTATCTTTAAACAATACCAATTCGTGAATTAGCCCAATGGCTACAAATTAAATAACATTTTCAAGTTATATTCTGAAAATTGAATGATGACACCTGGACACGGGAATCGAACCCGGGACCTTTGGCTTAGTACGCCAATGCTCTAACCACTGAGCTATTCAGGATTCGTCCCGTGCCCAGGGTCATTCTTCACTCATATTTTAAGGCAGAGCCTATGATGGACGTGCGGAAATCGTCGGCTACAAGTATGTGATTATATTAATATATATTCACAAAAGGTAGGTGTATTTAAGCCTATACCTTTTCCCTTCTGATAAATCTAATGTGTATGTATATAAATGCAGCTATTATACACACGCTCTGGTGGCTGCATTGTCTAAATTGTCATTTTCTCAGTAGACTAGACGGTCAATGTTGGTGAGGTGGGGTTCAAATACCAGTTATACTGAGGGTTGCTTTTCATAAATGGTTTCCCACTCACCCTCTATGCAAATGCTGGTAAATTATCTTTAAAAATCTACCCTTTTAGTATACATTTTTAGGGGGGTATAATCAAATTGTAGTTATTCTAATTATTTTTTATAATAATAATAATAGTAATAATAATAATAATAATAACAATAATAATAATAATTAGCACTGCGTTTTACTACCCGTTCGGGTTATACGCTTAAGTACTAATTACACTAATGGATTAGGAATTGGGAGGGTTGAATTTAGAGGAAGTGAACCAGAGATTCGAACCTCGATCTCCCCGTCCTCGGTGGTCGAGCTCAACACGACTAGCGCGTTAGCCAACTACGCCACCGAGGTGGGTTATTTTTTATTATATTTATCTAATGGAGTAGAAATGAGGAAGGTAGAATTCTATAGGTAATATACCCTCATTAATGTGGAGATTATAAAACCATTTAGGAAAAGTCACTCTGAATATACCCAACAGGTATTTGAACCCCAATATCTGCTTCATTGGCCATCTAGTCTTTTTCAAGAGTAAAGCCAGGATCCAGGATTGATGTTGGAACGAAACATGAGACTAGGTATTGATAAGTTAACTAAAGTAAAGTTGTAGATTAATTCAATAATAATTTAGAAAAGTTGTATACCTAGAATTCTTTAAATAGCTCTCTTTATATGATGATAATATGACTATCATAAAACATGCACAATATTAAGAAAGATGTCTTCCCCCAGCGTCAAGCATCTGATGTGGGCACTTTAACATCATCATGTAGTGCTACTATAGAAAAGGGCCATCCTAGTCAGCATATAGTAGTGCCGCGGCATCTTGCTCTTACTCAGATCGCAAACATGACATACATAACATAAATATAGCAGAGGTTTTTTCTCATGAACCTGAGGAATTTGAACTCAACGTCTTTATGTCTGTACTTGTCTGTCTTATCTGTTTGTATGTGTAGCTATCCCTAAATAATAGTATTCTCTGAAATCATTTATTTTCAGGATTTAAAATGGACTTTAAGAAGTATTAATTCTGAATCCCTCCTATAGTATCACAAAACTTCCCTATGAAATAATGACATTAATTCTTGGCGAGAAAAGTTACATAACATGGGGATTGGGAAGGGGGCTAAATGCCTACATGGTGTTACATGGGGGGATGGGGGCTAAAAAGGTAAGAAAAAAGTGTTACATGGTTTATGGACGACCCCTTAAGTATCTATATTTATTGTTTGCTTTGCAGACTTTAGGTTTTTTTTTGTACCCAGCTTACTTGTTATGTCACACCATGCCAAAGCATGTAACGCTGGCAGAACTTCATTAAATGAATCCCAATAATACTCTGAAGCAATGTGGCACCCAAGACATCTTTTATTTTCACTGACTCTGGCAATTATCAAAAGGCCAATACAACCAACCGTTATGAATGATTCTAAAATCGAATTCTAAGTATGAAAACGTCATTCTCATGACTGTGAATAACAATACCACATGAATAATTATATTGGACAGCTTCATAAGCATGAAAGAACATTCTAGAATCAGCCTTCAAGTGATAACTTGCGAAATGTGTTACCCTGGAAACATATTATTAATCGTTTTTCTCAGAGCATTCGGTTCTATTCAAAAACTCTCCACCAATAACAAGAGGACAGTCTTTTGGAACCTAAGCATTCTGTAAATGAAATTTGATAGGAACAGACATAAAAGGTTTTTGTTTTCCCTATTGTGTAGGTATCTAGACTACTATTTTGGAAGTTATTCTCACAATTAGTGAATCTTCACCAGCTGATCTTCTCTCTTGCTCTTAAAATTTTTATGGAGGATTTCCTGTACGTGTCAAAAACTATGTCATTGCTTGTAAAATTATTCTGTTGCAGCATTTTCTTATTCTGTCTGAATGAAAACTTCTCCAAAAGTTATAGTCTTCGAAAGGATCACAAAGGGTACTGAATGTATAAGTACCAGTCCATCCAAAAAGTGGACTTCTTCTGGACTAAGAGGAAATATATTCATCTTTCTTGTGAAATTTCTTTCTACTGCAATTTCGTTAATCAATTTTGCTTTCTTGTTTTTTTGAGAATGTCAGACCAAGACGGGTGGATAAAGCATTACCGATGTTTTATCAACTCTGCAGTACTAGTGTTTCTCTGTATAGCTAAAAGAAAATCATAATGTAGATAGTTATTTTCTATGAAGCTCCTTTTTCTGGCTATCTTTTTTATTGGATTATGTTGCTGAGTATGTGAAATATTTAACAGCAATCTGTTTTGGAGGAGAAAAAAAGCTTTTCATTTTGTCAACCAAACACTCTGTTTAAAATGTTTGGTACCTACATTTCTTTACCGATGGGCTGCACCCTGAGCAAGAATGATGTTACTTCTTCTCTATTTACTACTAAGCCATTCACAATGTTACATAAACCATTTTTGTCACTGATTATCCTTTTCAAAAAGGAATATGAAATTTTTTTGCATATCACCATCTCCAACTCTTACATTTGTGCCCCATTCACTATACCAATATTCAGCTATGACTTCTATGTCACCAATGGGATCTGAGATCAAATCATAGGACTCTTAACAGTCTCAGGCAATGATGATTTACTGTGATAAAGTAGACACCATTTGTTTGTCGCTTGAACATACTGGATATTACTGTCCAGCCACCAATAACTTTAGAAGAAAGGATAAGTATTTTCTCAAGGGCATGATCACTAGTAACACAATTAAATTTTCCATTCTCCCGTTTTATTGAAAAAGTTCTTGTTTAAAAGCATTTAAGACTTTCTCAGGAAGTTGAGACATAAGATCTACACAAGATGCATCCACGGACGTAATTGTAGTTATTTTACATCATACTTGCCCTTTTTTTCTTTATATTTACTTTAAATATAAAATTCAACTGAAAACAAAGTCCATATTTATAACCCTACCGCGGTGACCTGGTTGTCTAAGGGTAAGGTGTCGGACTTCTGTGCTGAGGGTCCGGGGTTCAACCCTCGGTCCCGGCACAGATTTATCTGATTGCCAAACCCTTCCTTCACCTCTGACAAGATGTGTATTAATCATAACTTGTGAATGTGAGGAATGCCAGGCCTCCACCGTGGTTCGGATCCCACGTTAAACTGTGGGTCCTCCATTTCATCTCACAATCACCCTACCATTACGCATTAACGTAAGTGTGTATAGCCCGAACGGGTAGTAAGACGCGGTGCTAATAATAATAATAATAATAATAATATAACCCTACCCAATAGGAACACAATTAGATATTTGTTTATCTTGATATGATGAACGAGTTGGATGTCGACCACCCCCGGAATTGACATCACTTTTCATACTCAACTGGGTCCCCAGAACATGAATACTTGAAATGCATACTCATTGTAAACTAGCGCCTGGTCTATTAGTATTTAAGTGAAGTGTCTCCATGGCTATTATTTTTGACATAGTGGTACCTATATAATTTTATAAAATTGATTAAGTTATACTCCACAATTATAGTATGGTATTTAGGTAGGCCTACTTCATATTGGAAATAGTATGTAATTTCCCGTTGTCCCACTCCACACCCATAATTTGCTGTACAAAATAATACATTAGGCTCCCTTTTTGTCAAGATATATTTTTTAATTGTCATCTATATCAAACACTACCCGCCTCGGTGGCGTAGTTGGCTAACGCGCTTGTCATGTTGAGCTCGACTGCCGAGGACTGGGAGATCGAGGTTCGAATCTCGGTCGGGTGAACTGGGGGTGGTTTTTCCTAAATGGTTTTCCACTCTCCCTCCACGCGAATGCGGGTTCACTTCCTCTAAATTCAACCTTCCCAATTCCTAATCCATTAGCGTAATTATTACTTAAGCTATAACCCAAACGTGTAGTAAGACGCGGTGCTAAATAATAATAAATAATAATATATCAAACACCATTTATATATGGACCTGTTCTTTGGAATAATCCTATTCAAAGTGAAGGTAAACAGTAACAGTAAAGGTCAGATTGTTCACAACTACCAGCCTACAATCATCCTGAACAAATTGTCTCTTGTACATATATTTGCAAAATGAAACAGGGTAACATAACATAATAATGTTGTATTGTGATACGTGACAGTATCTTTTTTTCGTAGCGTCTGTGGTCGTTTATTTTTATCCTATTATGGTATGTTAGTGTTGCCAATTCTCTAGCGATAGTACAGACCTGAAATGGATTGTATTTTTACCAGTAGGATACTACTTTCTGACACTATTGATAAACCCACCGATTTTCATAAAAAATAAGAATTGATGTAAAATTTGTTACTTTATAGCAGGGTTACAGGATATTACTTTTAGAAGATTTCCTAAAATTGGATTGTACAGGTGATGAAATTATATCAAAAGTAGTATCCAGATCGTACAGTTGGCAACACTGTGGTATGTTTATGTGTCTGGTCAGCTGACTGCTGAACAATGAAATTGGTGTTTTGTTACAAGTCTTATCTCCACGCTTCACAGCATTGTTTTGATTGGCGAGGAAAAATCTGTAATGTTATTGGCTACGGCCGTCTTTAGTTAGTAAAGACGGCCGTGTATTGGCCCATTAGACTGGTTTAAAATCGCGCGAAATTGCCGTGTTGTCGACGATGGATCGTTTACGTGTAAGTTTGTGCAAATTAGATAATTGTTGTGTAGAGAATGGATTGTGCATTAATCATAAAAGGCTGCTGTATAGTACGCTAATATATTTTAATGTATCTTTCGCGATTTCCGTAGATTATAAATCTATTATTTACCTTAATTTATTGCCTTTTTTTGCCAAATTACTTTGATTCAACTTGCAAATTATTGTGTCCACGTTTCTAAATGCCATTCTTCTCTAAAAAACTACTTATAGCGTTAGTAAACGTTAAGTCATTTATTTATGCGAGTAGCTCGTATTCTTATTTTATTTTTAAAGTAAACTGAAGAATGATTGCTCTGTCATTTCAAACGAAAATGCTTGACAAGTGTTAAAATATTATTTCAGATGGATTCAAATTTGCAATCGTATATATTTAGGCCTATACACCTAAACATACATTTTTGGGCACACTTAAAATACATTAACATACTCTACCATTAACGTGAGTTAGATAAGTAATGTGACTTCAAATATGTGTAAGAACTATTTTGAAAATGCAAACCAGCCGCGCTCCTGATTATACGTCAATGTTTCGGTGGTATGTCTTGGTGTGAGTGATGTATATACCTATAGCTATTTATGTTAGTTGCCGTAATATTGACGTTTGAGGGATTTTTTTTATGCAGGCCTACTCTTTGCTAAATTAATTGGTCAAATTTATGTTTTAGGTGCAGTTTGATTTATTTTCCTTCAATTTTATTGTAAAATTACATTTAGGGTGTATACATTTTTTTCAGCTGTTCTAATTATGATATTGATAAAATAGAAATAGACTTTTTTTACTACATCAGAATGAAAAAGTAAAACTTTCCCTTTTTCCAAGGTTAGGTCATGATAAGTAGAAGCCCCTTTTTCCAAGGTTAGGTCATGATAAGTAGGATAGGGTTATATTCTTTCTTGTTTCTAGGTTAGTTTAGGCATAACGGGAAAGTTTTTTAGGTTATGTCTAGTTATGCTATGACAGGCGGGATAGTCTACTATATATTTTATTAGCTCTCTTCAAAATGATTTAAGATAGTGTAGGCTTATTAGGATTATATTTGTAATACTTTCTGATTTTATAACATACATGACCTGCTTCAGTGGCCGAATGGTTTAAGGCGTCACTCTCGTATTAGAGTAGATTGCCATTGACAGAGAGGTCAGAGTTTGAATCTCATTCAGGGGAACTTAGTGTCATTTGTACTAAATAGTTTTCCACTTTTCCTCCACGCAAATCTGGGCTCACTTGGCCTTTAAATTCAACCCTACTCATCCCTATCACAGTAGTGTAATTAGTAGGCCACCATATGCTTATAACCCAAATAGGTAGCAAAACACAGTGTGAAAAATTAATATTACACAAATGGGTGAAAACTGAGATATAAGCAGGAGAGGATTATTTTTTAAATTTAGGTTAACCAAAGGTTGATGTTCAGTAAGGACACTAGGGTCCTACGAAACCTTAAAAGCCTTACAATTTCTGGGGGCTTGCAACTGCTGAGGCTTCTCCTGACACAAGTTTCAACATTTTATTCATGTTTATTGAAAAGAATTCTGATTAATTGACTAGAACATTGTTATTATTATCATTAGCACCGCGTCTTACTACCTGTTCGGGTTAAGCATACTGACACCAATGTGTAACAGTAGGGTGATTGTGAGATGAAATGAAGGACCTACAGTTTAACGTGGAATCCGAACCACGGTAGAGGGCTGGCATTCCTCACATTCACAAGCTGTAATTAATACACGTTTTGTCAGAGGTGAAGGAAGGATTTGGCAATCAGATAGATCTGTGCTGGGGCCAAGGATTGAACCCTGGACCCCCAACACATAAGTCTCGCACCTTACCCCTAGACCGCCAGGTCACCCTAGAACTTTGTTGCTTTTAGGGTTGGTTTTAGGGGATGTACTTACAACAAAGTGTTGGGGAACTGAAGAACACATACACACGTTACATTTAATTCACTGCATATATATATTTTCAGGGCTTCATTCAAAACTGCAAGACAAATATATTTGGAAAAGATTTAAGCAGTAAGGAAAAAATAGAAGAATGGAGGAAGAGGAATTCAGATGTGGAGTCACTGGTGCGTTTCTATTTCTTAAGGTCATTTGACAACATAAATTTTATTGCACACTTTTAACACTGAAATATTTATAACAATTTTATTATTATTATTTATAGTTATTGTTAGTAATATTATTAATATCTATTATAAAAATTTCATTGTGCACACCTCATATGAATGTCTAGTTATACTATATTTCAGCCCCATACAATAATTATGTTACCTTAACACTTGAATGCAGAAAACATAAAATAGCAAGTTAGACACCTTATAAAACTCGTGGACTGTAATGATTTGAAATAATTGAATTACTATTTATAGTTTATAGCTAGTTATATACTTGTTAAAAATGTGCAATTTAGCCTACTTTTTAAACTAATTTTGTAAACCAGTTGTATTTTAGTCTAAAGGTTAGTTATAATAGGCCAACTTATTAAAGCTTGACACAAAAAAAATTAAAACTTCAAAAGTGGAATATTATTTAAAAAGTTTCTCAGAATTGATATCCAAAATTATAATCATTTTATACCATTTTGTCATGGACAAACTTCTGTGAGCTAGATCTTGTTACAAAGATTTTAATGAAAACCATACAGTGATTAATTATCTTGGGTAAAACAGGCCCAGATTTCTCACTGACTAACTGTCCACTCTTAATTCATTATTTGTAATACTTTATTAATAATGAATGTATTTATTCCCTATTCTATTTAACTTGAGGTAAAATGTATAGCATTATAAAACATTTTATGTTATGAGGCTACATAACAATTGCTTGGATCTTTGTATTAAATATAATAAATTTTGTGAAGGTTTTAAGTAGTATAACTTTAAAACTTAACTTTAAATCATATAACTTTAAAAAACTCTAATACAAATGTATTTAAAGATAAGTAGTCTATAAAATTTAGTGTCGGATGGTTTTGAAACAGTGGAACTATATATTTTAGAATTAGGGCCTACATCTAAAACAAAAAAACAATCTTCCACTCATCCCAACACAATAAATATTATTGAGAATTAAAAAAAAAGTAATAAAAATTAAAATAAACATTTAACTCTATAGGGTCTTCTTGTCCTACAGTTATATTAAAGATTTTTTTAACTTAAACATTAAATTTTAGTTCATACAAACTTTTCATTCAAGTCCACATTTAATAGACACTTTTTTAAGTTACCTTTGAACGGTTATTTTGGTACTAATGAGGAAATAATAATTATTCCATTCATACTAATGTTCATGTTTTCATAAGCTATAGGTCTGCTGCGATTTGATTCATAGCTAAGGAACAACTTGATCATGCTTGTAGGGAAATTCTTTATCTAATAAATCTTAGTTAAGGTGAGGATATAGGAAATGTAAGTTAATGGGAATGTTTTTTAAGTTTTTATATCAAAACTTTTTTTGGCCAAAATAAATAAGATTGCTCTGGTAGAAACATAAAGCTTAATATTTTTCACATGGTGATATCAACAACTTAAGTTACTCTTGAATGTCTGTCATAGGCATAGCGGCATTAGATAACAAACTTTTTAAATGAAGAGAAAAAGTTTTCATTGAATTTCAGGACACCCTTGACAGATATTCAAGAATTGTTGATATCACCATGCGAAGAAAATTAAACCCTCTGTCTACTGGAGCAATATTTTATTTATTTTGGCCAAAATATTTTTTTACTATAAAAACTGCAAAAACACTGACCTTTTATCATGTTACCTACACTCCCACTCTAAGGGCCAGTTTCATAGTCAGATTTAGTACGCCTAAAATGCGAGTCTATACTAAATACAGGACGACACCTACCTAGACCAAAATAGAATGGGCCAGTTTCGCATATGAAACTGGCCCATTCCATTCAATTTCAGGTAGGTGACGTCTTGTATTTAGTATAGCGCCGCACTTGAGGCGTACTAAATCTGACTATGAAACTGGCCCTAAGCCTTCAAAATGTAAACACAAAGATCACTATTGACACATCATAGCAGGAGGATTATAGGCTACTCATTAAAAGCTCAGGACCAAAAATACCTCAATATTATACATGAGCAAACCACTTGTTTGTGAAATTTCTACATTTTACTAAACAATCGTTATATACTTTTAATTTGTTTTTTAATATATCATTGGAGTGACATATTGTTAGTGCCAACTTGTTTGACCTGATTATTTTTCTGTTCTCAGAGTGTTGGTCAGAGCTTAAGTAGGTCTAGGATAAAACTAGGCGAGGTAGCATCATCGCTACAGGCCGAGGAAGCGTGTCCCCCTCAGCCCTTTACTTACGCCAGCTCAAAGCCAGACCTCAACATCAATCAGCCTATGAATCTCTTGGATATTCTCAAATCTAAGGACGACTCTTCTCTGAGTAAAACTAGTGATGGCAGTATCCCAGGCTCACAGTCACCGTCGATTCTGGGGAACTTGCTCTCAAATTTACCTCAGGCGAGGTCGTCCTCGAGAAATTCCAATGCATCCAGCGGTGGGGGCACAGTGCATAGTCGCTCAAAAATAACGGACTTCCAGGAAAATAACATAGTACAAACGCCAAAGGCTGATAATGAGGCCTTATCTTATGTTGATGTAGAGAAGAGTACTGATGAAAAGACATTAGGGTGAGTTGCTTCATTGATACATTTTATGGTTAGGAAATATGTTCACTGCCGGTCACAAGCAGCGGGTTCACAGTAGGACTTATACCGGCTCCGTAGTATAGTGGTCAGTATACCTGGCAACAAACCTAACGGTCCCGGGTTCGAGTCACAGATAATTTGTCTTAAGCTAGGTTTAAGTGTTTTCACTGGTTCCACATCCTCATTCACTATCATCATCACCTCATTTCACTGGGACATGGAAAAAATGTCTGCAGAAAGGATGTACTTTTAGTACATTTGGGTGTCCCCTGGGCAACGGTTTATTAGTACTGGCTAATATTTCCAAAAGCTGGGCTACGAGTGAAGTAGCTCAGACATGCATGTGTCTATAATATACACTAGGACTTTTTTTTGGTAGTAATCGAGATTGTGCATATTGTGCCAAACGTATAACCCGAATTGGTAAAGACACAATGTTAAAAGAAATGGTTTTATAAATAACTACAGGCTAATTTTCAAAGGAAAGGTGTGTTAAAAACAATTTTTTTATGTTCAAAATTGAGGATATTTTATTATTTCATTGGTGTTAATTTATATATATATATCTACCCGCCTTTGTGGCGTAGTTGGCTAACGCGCTAGTTTTGAGTTGAGTCTGTCGAGGATGGGGAGACCAAGGTTCGAGGTCAGGTGAACTGGGGGGGTTCCTAAATGGTTTTCCACTTTCCCACCACGCAAGTGTAGGTTCACTTCCTCTAAATTCAACCCTCCCAATTCCTAAATCAATAGCCTAACTAGTACTTAAGCGTATAACCCAAACGGGTAGTAAGACGCGGTACTAGATAAAAAAAATATGTATTTACTATATATCTATCAAAAGTGACAGCTGTAGATCACTTGACTTGATATATGGATTCTTGAAATTAGACCTAGTAACTCTTATAGCTATCATAAGGCCCATTCAATGACAATTTGATTACACAAATTACTAATTAGAATTAATTTTTGGTGAATACACGAGTAAAAGTTTTTAACGGGATGTTACTGTGAACATTGACTTATAAATTTGTGTTAATTTTCCTCAAAGTGGTTTAGTCTATAGAAGTTACTTCCATTTGTGTTTTATATTTCTTATTATATGAGTGAAAAGAAGATGAAAAAAATAATTTTTTTTTATCTTAATTTCCCCCATACTATACATGTGTGTGTGTATATATATAACAACCCTCAACAGTAGGCATGTAGACAAAGGTGTTATTCTCACCTCTTTAAGAGTCTGGATTGAAAGCGCTCGGGAGGTTGGATTTTAATTCATGCTGGGTGTAGGTTAATGGGTGATTTCTCCTAAATAATCTATTCGCTCACCCTCTAAGCAATTGCAAATAAATTTCCTTTTAATTCTACTGCTCTAATTATTTACTACCCCAATAATATAAATCTTAGCAAAATCGAAATGTTCTTGTGAAATTACTCTATTCAGTATTCACTATGTATTTTAATAATTCATTGTCTCCCAATCTAGTGTCAAAGTGTTGTGGTCTCAACATTTGTAAAAGCGGTAGAGGGGGCTGCAGATGGTAGAGGAAAATAAAATAAAATGAAGGGAATCCCCCATTAAATAGCTTTACAAAATATTGAATGTTTGAAAAAAATAGCTTTGGGGGATCCATTAAATCTCCCCCTTTTTAAGTTCCCAGAGAGGAGGAGTGTCTGGACAGCAAAGAGGCCCCCTTACAGTATCAGGCTATTTGGACTTGAGCACCGCTGTAATAATTTATCAAAAAATGTTTTTAACTGTCCGGTCAACTTTTTCTGTAGGTATCATAACCATAGTTTAGTTTTGTGGAAACCTCATCTTACTAAGTGTTTGGGCCTTACATATTTATACTAAGGATAAAAAGAGTTAGAATTGAAAGGAAATATACCCTCATTTGTAGGAGGGAGAGGGGGAAACTATTTAATGGAATTTGAACCCCGTCCTTCTCATCACCAGCAATCCAGACAAAGTTGATACCTTAACCCATTGCCACACCGATGCAGGTATTATTTTTATAATTGATTTTGTAATTTCCTGAAATGCCAATAGCTGTTACTTTCTTAAAATTATTTATAATTTATTTTTTATTAGCTCTGAAGCCTCAAGTAAACAATCCATGGTTGGTACAGCTTTCCACGGCAGATTGGACACTTTCAAGTTTGTGGAGCGTCATACTTTGAACCGGGTACTGGCCCATGGTCAATTTATGGTCAAACCATTACACGGTCTGGAACATGCAAATTTCCCATCTCAAATTCATAAGGTAATTGAAGATTTAAAATAATATAAGTACATAATACTTTGTATACAGAGAATAAAAGCATAATATTGTTCATATCTCATCAGAATATATCACTTGCTATGAATGTATATATTGAAGAGTTTTTTCAGTCTTATTTAAAATCATATAACTTGTTTTGGTTCAAATTTAATAATATCCTATCTACTACAGGTTACGAAACTTTGACTTAGCTTTAAAACAAATATCAAATATCAACGTTGACTATACTTTGAAAAAAATTCCTGCTTCAACACAAATCTTTGCCAATTATTGCCATTCTTAACTGTTATCTACAGTAAAGAGCAATGTTCATATGGAAAAAATTTGAAATAATTGAATTGTAATTTGTGATGATAGCTTAGCTATATATATAATCAAAATATAATATATTTTCAAGCATAAAACAGCCTATAAGAGTATTTGAACTTCGATTTGGCTTTGAGAAATTTCATACAATTGATTGATTCAAGTTTGCTTTGAAGTTTGAATTGAAAAAAATGGATTTTGTCTCTCACTGTATAACTTACTTTTAATTTTGTTTGGTTCTAAATACCTTGAAAATTTTTGTTGAGTATTTTCACTATGATAAATAGGTTACAAATGCATTTTTCCACTGTCACACACAGTTTTTGTTTATAAAACTCATTAATTGGTTTACCTAACGTGATATGATTCCTTAGTTGCCCATACTTCAGGCAGTGCATCCTTGAAATATTTTGAAAGAAGAAGAAAACTTTTCTGGATTATGAATACCTTTGAAATTTATCACTTAACAAGACAAATTTACACATTGATAATTTTTAGAATGGCTACCAAACAGTATTTTAACATTGACTGACGAGTCTTTTTCTCTTTACCTAGATACACTTAATGGATCATTTAAAAATCAAGAACACTTTTATGTGACATCAAAACTTGATCTTCAACTTAGGCTTTGCTTCACATGTTTCAAGCTCTGCTTCAACTCCACACTAACTTTTGCAGACCTATACTAAATAAACAACACTTTTGCTTATAACTTTAGACTTTGAGAATATATTGTGAAGAAAACTTACTTAAAGCCTTTCATTTTCATTGATCAATGGAAACAGTTTCTTAAGGGGATACTTTATTGAAATTGATTAGGTGTTTAATAATCATCTGAGCCCCACTTATTCGAAGCTCTATGTCAACTGAGGCACTAATTCTGTCAAAGTGTCCAATTTTAACACAATATTGTAGCAGGCTAAGGACAAAGCCTTGGCACATGCTACACATTATTTAAATTAGTTATGCCAGAGTCAGTACAAACCTTCCATCAAGATCATTTGATGCATAAACTACTGCTCCAAAGTGAGAATATTAATACAAAACATATCTTTGAATATAGTTTTCATTTGTCTCTTTCTAGGCTCTACGAAAGGTTGGATTCCAGTCGCTCATGAGCATACAATCATACACATTTGTTTCCATCTTGCGTGGGCAGAATGTGTTTATTGTAGGGCCACCATGCTCTGGGAAGACTCTTTCGTACTTGCTGCCAATGTTGAGTAACTGTGTTACTGGGGAAACCTTCCAAAATGTAAGATGGTGTTGGTTTTCCTCTACTAAAGTTTCTACTAAGAAGCTAATTTAATCCCTATAGCTTAAATTTTACTCTAAAATATTATATCCAATTTAAGGCTATTAGTGACCCAACCAAAGGGAAGAATGGAGTTTGGTGAAATAATCTTCAGATGGGAGGGTAAAATACCATGGTGAAAAACTTGAAATAACATTCTTTCTGCAATAGAGTCAAATTTAATTAGGGATGAAACCCTCAGATCCTCGAATCTTTAATTGTATTTGAGATTCATAGTTTTGAGAAAATATTGGATTTAAGACTCAAATCCTTTGATAAAAAATTTCTTTCAATTTTTCAATTGAAATTTGTTTTAAAGCTTCACATTTGTCATTTTTTTTTCTTTCTTTGGGTAGCTTTCTTCACTCAATTTTTATTTTATTAGCTTATCTTTCCTTTTTTACCAATTTCAATTATTGTATAATCATTTAGCCATTGGGCCTTCTCATGATTGAACATTATATAATAAGTAGCAATGTTAAGATCCGTTAATTTCTTTTTTAGCTGAAGCCTGGTTGTGGACCTTTCATCCTAATCTTGTGTCCTGGGCATAAGAGCGCTCAATTTGTATACAACGCCAGCTGCAAGCTGCTCCATTTGGCAGGTGTGTCAAATGTTGATGTGATGATAACATATGGAGGAGGAGATGAACTTGAAAAAATGGTAGGTGTTGTTGATGAAATGGAAAAACATTAGAGTTCACTGTTAATTAGGATGATCTACAGCAGGCGTGCCAAACTTGTTTGACCGTGAGAGCCACATTGAACATTGAAAATAAGTAGGGGGGGCTGCACTTTAGAAAGTTAAATATTGTCACCATCTTAAATTGAAAAATCTCAATTTTAAAATCCTTGTTATAGCAAAAATAAAATTAAGATTACATAAAATGTTAAGACTTATCCTATATTTTTTTTACCAAAAATTTAATACTATATATTTGCATAAAGTATGTGTGTTTGTGGCATGGGATGAGGGTGGAAAAACAGAGAATGCCAAAGAAAATGTTGGAAATGAAGTATATAGGAAAAAGATCACAGGAGAGTCCAAGAAAGAGATGGGAGGAGCAGATAACAGACAGTGTTCAAGTAAGAGGAAAAGAATGGAATAAATTAAAGGAGGAAGAGTGGTTGAAGGATAGAGGAAGATGGAGGCGTTTTACTAAACTGACTCGACCACAGGCTGGAAACGGTTAGTGTGTATGTGTGGCTTTAGATCTTAGTCATGTTCAAAATAATGACAAAAGCCTATCGATAAACGTGATTGTTCGGGTGTTTGTTCCTTTTCATGAGTGAAAACACACTTGTGTGCTTACAATTATTGCACATGTTTGATGCGCAAATTTAACCATTTTGTAGAATCAATCTTTGTTGAGTATTGAGTAAAATTTGGTACAACAACCTCACTTGCTAGTTTTCATCAAATAATGACCAATTTCCAAATTTCATAATTTCAAATATTGTTTTCCTACAAAGTCCTAAAAAGACGAAATGGGCAACATTGTATGTGTAAGGTTCGCACAAAGGTGACATCTTCTTTCTATATTCTATAGTAGAAGTAGAAGTAGAAGTATTTCAACTATAGAAGATCAAAAAAAGATATCACCTTTGTCTACCTTCTATCTTATATAGGCTAGTAAAATTAGAGATATTTCTACGATAGAAGATTAAATAAATATGTCACCTTTGTGAATTGGATTCTTTCCACATTTTCCCTTTTTCCCTTGGTGGACTTTTTTCATTAAATTTACACTTGATTAGTTTATTTTTCCTTTTTCTTTATTTATATCAATAAGAAGACTAAAGTAATAGTGAAATGAACGTCATTCTTTTAGTCATAATCATTGAAGCTTTTTAAAGTATGGGGATATCATAAATAGTAATCTAGTGTATAGACTTTTAAGAAAGCATTTGGCAATGTAATTATAACATTTTTATAAGTAGTGGACATGTAATGTTCTGTTATATTTAATTTTATATATTATGAATTTTTAAGATAACATATTCTATCTTTATATTAAAACATATTTTTTTAGAAATTTCTTAAATGCAGTGTTTGTTTCTTTTAAACTTTCATAGGAATTTAGGAAAGTTTTCTTATTCAGAAATTTTTAATAAAAATATTATGTATTTTATTCTTGATGAACCTAAGTAGCCAGATGATTCACATGGTGATAATGAAATACCTTGTGCTATCATTCTATTGCAGTACATTTGTTATTACTAACTAAAATACACTAGCCATTTACGAAGGAGTCAGGAGTCAGACATTAGAAAAATAGAGGCGTCGAAGGCTTGGCATATTGACTTTGAAGTCCTGCAAATTACATAAAGGTTTTTGTTTGTTTCATATTTTAAGATTAAGCTGATGAATGGTTGCCACATTTTGATTTCAACTCCTCGTCGGTTTTTAAAGCTGGCAAAAACTTCAAGTCATATTGTCAGTTTGAATAGAGTTTGCCATCTAGTTTTGGAGGAGGCAGACACACTAACCACAAAGTGTGCTCTAGAGGTTAGTAAACAAGGTTTTTCTTGCATCAAAATGTATTTGTTTTATAGAACACCTATTCAGTGTGTCCAGCAATTTGGAAGAATATAAATCTCAGAGAATTTGCATGGTCAAGAGACTGTCAAGGAATTCGATCAAATTTCTAGAAGTTCTTACATCTCCACTAAACAAATATGCACTTTTTTTTTTACAAAAGCCAAACTAACATTTTTTATCCAGCAATACATTCCATGAATCTCACAAATTTGAGCATGGTAATCTCATTTCTCATGGTCACCATGTGATTTTCGTGTCACCTTTCCGCCCTTCAACCGTGCATCTTTAGCCAAAGTTGAGCAATGGCTATGAGCGTACGTGAAAATTGGACTATGTTATAACAAGAGGAAACTAAAAAAGAATTTGTATCGCTTAGGCCTGTGTGAAAGTGACAGTTTTACTTTGAAAAAATTCTGGGTGGGAAATAATAATGGGACGGAAAACGAAGCTTATGACAATTTGGTCAAAAATGGATGAAATTTGAGTTTCATTTAAATTAAATGTAGTATTAGATGTCGAAAATATTTTTGTAAAGGGACAAAAAAACTGATTCTGTGGCAGCTATAGGTCTGAACAATAAAATTAAATTCTGTAATCTTATAAAAAAAATTTAAAGGAATAAAATATGTACACTCAAAATTTTTATATTAGATTATTTTTAAATTATACGTTTTCCAAATAAAAACTAAATATTTTGTCTAAAATGGGTTTAGAAAAGTTTTGATGTAATGTAAATTATAAAACATAAGCCTAATACAACAATTAAAATTGTTTTAGTAATATTCATAGTAAATTTTAGTAAGGAGAGATTAAATTACAAAAGTAAGGAAAGAAATTTGAGATATTATAATTGTGTAATTTTAATCAAGCAGTGCCATGAATATAAATTCTTAAAATTTATTTTAAGATTGACTAAAAGGTTTTTAAATTAAAAACCCATTGCAGGAATTTTACTAAGCATTTACACAGTAAAACATCAAGATATTAAAAATAATCTGAACAAATAAAAATGAGCCACAGTCTTGTCCATAAGAATACCAAAAACATTTCACAACTAATCCATTGTGCTTGGTTGGTTTACCTCTTATGTTTTAGTTCCTAAAGCTCACACAAAAAGTGTTGTTCCGGCCTTTAAAAATATCAGTTTATCCAACTACAGTATTACTATGTATGATACAAAAGTAAATAGATACCATTCCAAATAAACGCATCTACCTAATAGATGTC
This sequence comes from Timema genevievae, assembly GCA_902155825.1. Taxonomy (NCBI): domain Eukaryota; kingdom Metazoa; phylum Arthropoda; class Insecta; order Phasmatodea; family Timematidae; genus Timema; species Timema genevievae. The sequence continues at coordinate 82,155 of CABFWO010002492.1, forward strand.
TTTATACATATGTGTGGTGAAGCTGTATTTGGTGCATAATTTGATATTTAAAAGCCACTTTTATCACTGCTTAGTGCTAATAATATGTTTTCCTGCCTTAAATATATCCAGGGATAAATATAAATTATAAGTAATTTGGTTACGTTACATAATGGCACTCAATTGTGTTTTAAGACAGTTATAAAATAAAATGACTGAAGTTTTGGGTGTCCATATTATTAACGGAAGACCAGGTTAATTTAATTTTAATAAATTAATAAAAATTTTAATGAATATTACACCCAAACATGGCATTGATAAACTGTCCTTAATAGTAATCTTTTTATATTTTTTACCGAGAAATTTCTGGAAATATTTTTCCTCGCTCGAGTTTCAGGAACAACCAATTTCCCGAATTTTTTACCCGAGTTCAGGATCCCGTGCAGCCCTTGTTACACACACTAATTTTAAACTGAACTGGTAGGTGGCGATATTTAATGTCTCAATATGATCTCACTGAAATGTTCCTTAGATCACACTATCCAATAACCCATCGCTAGAGACATGCAAAGGTAAGATTGTTTTTAGGGTAAACAGGGTGTTATTTTTCTCAAAAAAAATTACATGCTGAAAGCGATATTATTTACATAAATATGAATCAAATTAATATTCATTATTCTTTCATATTGTGTATTTAACTATTAATTAACTTCTGGAGGAAAATCAAATATAAATACGCACAAAGGGTTTCACGCTTAGTAATCTCAAACTTGATATCTCAATATCATTCATTACCTTTGAGTTTTACAATTAGCAATATCGAAATAATCGATCATCAGTTTACATTTAGACCAAAGAATATTAACAGCGAAACATGTCGTCATAAAAAACAAAATTACTATCAATTAAGGAGAAGGGAATAAAAATAAAGAAGATATAATTTTGAAAAACATGAGTGCCTGTAGCAAGGTCCCTATAATTTTATATTAATGTCCTTGTTTGGACCTAGCATGAAATATTTTAAAGGCTGAAAACAAAGAATCGATCTCTCGAAATCAAAGTTTAAGTATCATAATGTGTGATAGTAGAAATCATTAACCTAAAATAAGCCTAAATTTGTGAAAATACTCATATATCCTGTGATCCATTTTATACCTTTAAAACCAGCAAAAAAGGATACTATCCATACAAACAGCAGCCCTGGCATTGCGCTACTGCCAGTGTTATCACTTTGAAAAGTGTATTGCATTACATGTTATTTGATGAATTACAAAGAAATTGTGTTTACTTAGAAAAAAACTTAAATTCGTTTTATTCATGTGAAAACAGTAGAATTTACGTAAAATTTCGCTTTATCGCAAATGCGAATTTTGCATGTCCCTACCCATCACTTTACCCCTTCAGAGACTGACACATTTTCATAATATTTATGTGTCTAAATATTATATTATTACCCAAGTTATGATATTAATAATATATTTTTAATATGCTTATTATTCATTATATATATATATATATGTGTCCAGAAAAGTTGTAAATTGGCTCTGGAAAACCTGGAAAAGTAGGGGATGTCCTGTTATTGCATTCCTAATTTAATCATCATACTATTGCACTCTTCATTTGAATGTTTTTTATATTAATATTAGGAATACATAGATAAAATAACTCTTTTTACACTTCTGTAAATATCATTTATTCTTAAAGGTAAAAGGAATCGTTGAAAGCTGCAAGCAAATCTCAAAAAAGAGAGATATTCCAATACAGATGGTCTTTGTTTCTGAGATATGGACCCCTACCATTGAATTTTTGGCAGACCATGTGGCTGAAAACTCTTCTGTGTGTATCGGGTCTTGTCTTGAGGCTGCTGTGTACGCCAAACTTAAACCCAACCTGCATTTTGTTGAGCCTCTGATAAAGGATAATAAACTTATAGGTTTGTTGCGCTATTATCTTAACAACCATTAAATGTATGCATTACTTACATGAATAAATATATCTTCACAGTCATGTGGTGTTTGAGATACTTAAAAAGACTATTTATTAGAACTGCTAATAGTTTTCAAAATGTTAATTTTCAAATCTTTTTTAGACACTTAAATTGTATATTTATGTGGCAGTATATAAGCAGTTTAACGTAAGGTTGTGCAAATACCCAAAAATCCTGCTTCAAGCTAAGTTTTAGTAGTTGTTCAATTTGGATTAAAAAGTTTTCAAAACTCCAAAATTTCAAGCACTTGATGTTTTTGAAAATAATTAATTTGATTTTTCTTAAGGATCTTCTTCCATCACGAACAGTACTTAAATCTATACTTTTTCCTGACTGATAAAATTAAAATAACTTGTGCAATTATATTAATTTTATTTGAAAATCATGATTTTAATGGTACTAACTTTTTTTAGGGGTGTGCGAAGCTTCAAAACTTTAACCTGCCTTCAAAAAAAAATTTTTTTTTGTTTCGACTTCAATTTGAAAAAAAAATATATTTTTGACAATTACAAAGTTTAACAATTTATCTCTATAAGGAAACCTCTCTTATAGCTTTATGAGGTGATTGTATTATTTTTGAAAGAAGGTACAGACAGGAAAGGGGGATAGAAACATATAAAAGGAACGAACAAAATATGGTTTTTACATTGAAAAGAAGAACACAGTTCAAACTTTACATTACTGCCATTAGACAAAGAGTTATGGCTGCCTTTTGAAAAAAATCGATTGTTACTGCCTGATGCCGAACCTAGTTTTAATTATATTGGAGCGTATTATGAGGGAGTGTGAAATGTGGAATGAAACCTAGGTTCTTAGATTGGGCGGTAACAATCTATTTTCTTCAAGAGGCAACCATTACCTCTTTGGGCAGCAATGTAAAATGGGAACTGTGTTCTTTTAATTGTAAAGGCCATATTTTGTTCGTTCTTTTTATATGTCGCTATCTAACTTTCTTGTACCTTTTTCCAAATATAATAGAAGTTTACCAATGAAAATATTGGCAGCTAAAATACTCAATTTATGATTAATTATTTCCATTTGAGCTGTTATGTACCTAACAAATTAATATTCATTTGAAAGAATCTGAAGTAATTTAATTGAATGTTGGGATGAAAACTTGATTTATTTAATCAGAAAGAAATAACAAATGATATAAACTGTTCAATAAAAAAAAATTGCTAAATGATTACAGTTCATAAATTTATATTAATATTCACATAATATTTTCTCAAAGCATGAAACAACTAACTAAAGTTATTTAAACTTCTATTCACCTTTGAGAATATTTAATATATATGATATGAGTTCACTTCAAATTGAAAAAGTGGACTTTGCACAATCCTACTTTTTTCACAAAAAGAATAAAAAATATATAATCCTTAAAAATCTGTGATTGTGTTTATGGTATATACATGAATCTTTTAAAGAAACTTGACTTGAAATACTTAAAAAATATAGTTTTTTATATTCAAACTAAACTAAAACTTGATGCTATCATTCACATGCCGTTTGAACTAGATTAGAAGTGAAAATTGTCTACTTGCACATCCCTAGTTTAAAGTTCTAGTCAGGAGGTACTAGATGTGTTTAGTTAAACTATACCTGCTTAGTGGTTGCGTGGTCTGAAACGTCACTCTCATGTTAGACTAAACTATCAATAACAAGGAAATCGAGGTTCGAACACTGATCAGGTGTACTGAAATTAAAAAAAAAAAAAAGTTTTTGACTCTCCTTAATTACAAGTGTTGGTACACTTCCTCTAAATTCAACTTTCCTCATACTTAACTCATTGCCATCATTAGTACATATGTGTACAATCTAATTGGTAGTGTAACTTGCTAAAAAAATAAAGAAGTTTACCCTGATTTTGTGAGGAAGAACAGTATCTGATAGTTACTAAAACAATTTTAATATAATGTTTGTTAACATTTTCAGAGGTCCTTGGAAGCGATTCAGACATCATCAAGACAGTAATTGTTTGTCAGACGGCAGGGGAGGTAATTCATGTTGTGACACTTCTCAAGAGTTTCAATTTTAAAACTGTTGGAGTTCACGAGAAAAAATTCCACTTTGTCACTAATGGTGAGTTGTAAATAAATTGTTGACTAACACACAATTTGTAGGGCTCTGCGAGTACTCTATAAGGCTTTGAGCTGAATTTGTTATTAAAGCTTGGGATCGAGATCAAAATTTTTGTAGGATTGTCATTTACATTTACGAGTTTTCTATTGATGTATGTACAAATCAATTTTTAATCTACAATGGTAAGTATAGGTTATTTAATTCAGATGTTATCGGCTGTTTCACTTATAAATAATTTGTTAACTTAACAAATTGTCAGAATTAATATCAAATTTCACATTTAAAACGTAATAGATCTCTAAAACTACTTTCGGCGGTTAGACTAACTCAATATTTTCATCTATTATGAGTGAGCCAAGATTGAAGTTGCATTGCCATGACAAGGCATTGACAATAAAATGACAATAAAATTGCTAAGTTGATCACTAAATACTTGAAAAATATTTTTTTTTTACTGTTTTTACATGATCCCTTTCTTAAATTATAATCTCAGTTATATTTAAAAATTTAACATTGAGAATACATATTGATTGTTTTCGAACTTAGGATATTTAAAACCTATATTAATACTTTCAACTAAATCACTAGCATTAGTTACTCTTTAGTTATAGGAATATGTTGGTCAACTTATCTAAAATCAGTGTTGTAATAAATATTTTACCAAATTTATTGCGATTAAACAAAAAAAAAAGCATTTACTATTTCATATTGGCTATTAGAAATATAATTTTAACCAAGTTATTTTTAGTTTTAAAGGATGAACATTAGCGTTTATAAGTATTAAAAATAGAATTGAAATAAATTTCATAATAAGATAATTTCTAATGAAAGCTCATTTAATGCTCATGCGCAACTGTTCATAGAGGAATGAAATTGAATCGAAGAATTGATCATGTGCGATTATTATGTTAAGGACTAATATAAAAAAATAGAAACATTTTAAATTTCCAACTGCTTGTAACTCTTACGTTTTCTTATAGGGTTATTTACTCTACAGAGGCTTATTTTGGGGAAATTTTAGCTCATAAAACGTTGATTTATTAACTTTTTTTTTAATAGCTAGTTTAGTTGTAATGTCTTTAAAGACATGAGTGTTGAAACCATGTTGATTATTTTTTATTATGTTTTTATTTGAGTGTTGTAGGTATTTTTAAATCATGATTTTATAAAGTTTTATTTATAATTTAAAAAAACTATTCTTATTTTTTTAAACTTTTTTCCTAAACATATTTACTATTTATAAAAATGAGTGTTGTTCTTATTTTAGAACACGTGTTGCTTTCATACATTTTTAAAATCTAATATTTTAAAGATAATGGTATGTCTGTTCTGGTTGGTGACATTTTAAATATACTATTTTATTTGTAAAATAAACAAATACATATTTTAAAACTATGAATCTACTCAGTCAACTCAAACTCGGGAACTTTTTGAAATACTCGGCTTGAGTTCGACTAGAATGAAAAAACCCAAGCTTGCAGACCCCTAACAATTTGTTATTGAAAGATTCGAACTGTTTGTAAATTTAATTCCACCACTTTTAATGAGTCACAACACCCATCAATTTCATCTATTAGAAATAGACTTGAAAAATACAAACCATTTAAAAATAAATGAACACAGCTGTACACAAGAGCCTATTATTGGTGTGAGAGATTGGTTTTCATAAGGCTCCTTAAAGTATAAATTTAATAATTTTAATTAAAAGGATATGCATGTGACCTGAGCAGGTAGTAAGATGGTGTTATACAAAGGAATTAAAATAGATTATAGTTTATAATTATTTTATGATAATAATATATCTAGTTTACAACAATAATTTTAATTTACTATAACGATGAAAAGAGGGCTTATAAGAAAAATCACAATTTTGATTAACAAATTTGTAATTTTAGTACAAAAAACATAAACTATAAAATCACCATCACAATAAGATAATAAATTGGTATATAAACATAAAATGTTTTAGTACTAGTAGAAAATAATATGTATTTTAATACAATTACTTGACAATAATACTCATAACCATCGATTGTTTACAGCCTGTGGTCGGGTCAGTTTAATAAAATGCCTCCATCTTTTTCTTTCACCATTCTTCTTTTAGTTGCTTCCGTTCTTCTCCTTTCACTTGCACTCTCTCTGTTATCTTCTCCTCCCATCTCTTTCTTGGTTTCTGTTGCATTATTTTTTCCATATACTTCATCTCCATCTAATCCTAGTAGCTAAGGACACTGACTTTCCGCAAACATTATTTTCACGAAATGTTTAAAAGATCTATTTAAAAACTTCTAAAACTTGTTTCAAGCTCAAATAAACATTATTACAAATTTACGAGTTCACGAAATAAAAGAATAAAGATATATATACACAAAATGGAAGTTTTATCACAAATTATTATTAATAATACTCGTATTTTAAAACAAAGTCCGTGTTTTAAAGGTAAAATTCTGTTTGTAGTGTGGCCTATAATCACCATACCCTTGGATATTATGTAACAAATGTTACATATAGAAATAATTTATATCTAAAACACTTCATGTGTAAGGAAGTGTTATACAGGGTGTACTTTATACTAGGGGTGTGCAAAGCTTCAAAAAATTATAAGGCAAAGTGACTCTTGGTGTACTTTGTATTCGATTTGAACCCATGTTTCGCTTCGGCAGTAATTCGAAGCTTCGTCTTTTATTCGAAGTCTAGTGATTATATTACACTTATATTTTACATCAAATAAAAATGAACTGAAATTACCTCAAGAAATAAAATATATTTTTATAGTTTTGAATTTTAGAACAAGTTTGCTTTATTTTCTTGGTGGAACTTGGAAAATTTCCATACCACTTTGAATTTCAAGATGCCCATAACATTAAACCTCTAGCCTCCTTGATCACAAACATTGATTGGTACCAACTGAAGACAAATTTATTCCTCTTGAAAGTGTAGATTAAAATAAATAATGAAAAGTTTTTTTATTTTCAGTGTGTTTAATTAAACTTTTGAGGTGTTTCTTGAATATTCAAAATATTTTTTTAATATTATAAAATTCACAGACACAGCCATTTCGGTTGTTTACTACATGAATCAGTATGTTCACTTCAAATTCCTGTTAATATGTAAGCTAGCAGCAGACTTGAGAGATAGTTGAGCACATGTACAAGGAACATGACATTCCTTAAATTATTTTTAAAAAACGTACACAAATAGTGAGTACTTATAAATGAAAATTGCCGTTAATTTAGATAAAATCATAGATATTTTACTAAAAATAAAATCAAATAAAATCTACAAAAAATTGCTTATTTTATACAGATTTCATAAAGAATTATTTTATGAGTAAATTTACTATCATCAAGGTTGTATTATTTTTGAGATTGGCTATAGGCATTTTCAAAATCAGAACCATATTTTTTTTAGTAATTCACAATGCAAGATTTAAATGGATTTATAAAATCAAAAGTTTCCTTGCTGATTTGTAAAACCGAAAAACTAAAATTTTCTAACACAGGGCTTCTCAAACCTATAAACGCACCTGCCGAATTAACTTAAACTTGTATTTATTTATAATATTGTTCTTGTTCTGGATTGTCCATTAAATCTTCTGTTTTTTTAATTTGTATCTTATGTGTGAAAGGTTAGTCAGGGAAAATCCAATTATATTAAAGCAAATACTTGTTTTTTTATAACTACTCACTCAGGCTGTACACATATTGTACCTAAAGTCTTTTTATTACAAAGTAAAGTGAATATACCATTCATATGTTAACAATAATCTACAAACATTATTGTTAAGAAAAAATATTAGTAATATTTAGTTTGATGTTGCATAAGTATACTCAATGTCAAAAAAATTTTTTACTCAAAATTAAATAGAAAAATATTTGGCTTAGAGGATATTTTCCATATTCGACTTGACTTCACTTTGAACCAAAAAAGTGGACTTTGCACACCCCTAGTTTATACCCATTTTCACAAATGCAGCAGAAACATGGACATCGAATGTAAGAGAGACTAGTAAAGCGGAGGCCATGGGAATGAAGTTTGTGATGAGTATGTTAGCTGTCACGAGGAGAAATAGGACTAGGAATTAAGTTGTCTGGGAAAGAGTGGGGGTAAAGGGAGTACATGAGATAGTAGAAGAAGCAAGACTGAGATGGTATGGGCATGTAATGGGGATGGAAAAAGAGAGGATGACCAAGAAAATGTTGGAAATCAAGTATGTGGGAAAAAACCCGCAAGGGTAGCCAAGAAAGAGATGGAAAGAGCAGATAACAGAAAGTGTTAAAGTGAGAGGAGAAGAATGGAAGAAATTAAATGAGGAAGAATGGTGGAAGGATAAAGGAAGGTGGAGGCATTTTACTAAACTAACCTGGCCAAGTCATCAGCAAGCATCATGGCTTTCATTCTTTCCTTCTCGAGTTTTCCTGCCACTTTGTTCATGACCATTTCCATTACCATTACAAATAGTAATGGTGAAAGAGAACATACCTTTTTCATTCCATTTATGATTTAAAAATATTTCTCATTAATGTTTTTAAGACTTAGTTCTAACCAAAAATGTAAAACCTTAGTAATATGAACATAAGGAAAGCTAAGAAATTCATTTTCAGAAAATTTTTTTTTTCTTTCAAAGTTATTGAAATCTGAAGGTGGAGGCAGCTTTTTTTCTGGTCGATACAGTGAATAAGGTCTACTATGATATTATCAATTTATTTAACATTTGAATCATAAACAAGATAAATATTTGATGTTGGCCATGCCTTATTTTGTAGGGCTGTAGAAATACCTACTTTTCAATGGTATGTTAGTCCAAAAAATTAATATATGTGTTAAAAAATGGATTTTCTTAGAAAAAAATGTAATTCTTGTAAAAACATTTTTAGGATTAAACTTTTTTTATTTGAGAATTTTTAAACCTAAATTCAAGTTTTTTATGACTAAAAATAAAATATTAACTTACCATAATATAGTGTATCTACTAAAAATTTAACTTTTTTTTTCTTCAATTCTTCAGGTAAAATTTGTTTTAGAACTCTAATACTTATTGATATATTAGAACCAATTATAAGTACAGCAAGAACTTAATAACCAGACCCCAGACCAGTAATTTAACACCTACTGGATGTATGAATGTTATAATGAATGGATTATAAGAAAGAATATTAATATTTAGTTACTATTTGTATTTTCTTTTATTCTAGTACTATATTTATATTTACTATCATGTTCATAACTTTTCCCAAGGTTCGGATTCAGGTTTCAAAGGTAAATCTGAGATTCGAATTTGTAAAATAGTGGATTTGACCCAACTCTATTTAAAATAAACGAGTTCAAAGAGTTTGAAGATTTGAAGGACCTATCCCATTTATGAATAATTAAATATATTTCAAGAAAATGTTATAGTTTTGAAACTTGACTAGCATTTTAATTCAGCATATTATTAAAAAAAACCAGTTGGATTGAATCCACTATTTTACGAATCTGAATCTGCAATCTACCTATGAATCCCAATTCTCGAATCTGAATCCAAATCTTGGACAGAATCTTGATCATATAGGCATTTATATAATAGAATAACAGAAAATAGAAATAGTAACTAAATGTTAACATTATTTCTTATACTCCATTCATTATAACATTAAAACATCCAATTAAGTGTTAAACTATGGGTCTGGGGTTTGGTTTTTAAGTTCATCCTATAATTATAAATGTTTCTGAACCACCAATAAACAGTATTAGATCTTTAAAACAAATTTCACTTGAAACATTGAAAAGAAAATTATTTTCAGAGATTTGAGTCTCAAATTTGAGATTTTATCTAATCCTTGAATCTTTAATATCCCTAAGGATTTGAGGGTTCCATCCCTAAAAAAACATAGCTACCAGTAATATTTTTTTGTTTGGATATTCTTAGAGCTGATAACAGAGTGGAAACATTGTAAATCCGGCTGCTATTCCGTGTTGGTGTGCTCCGATGATGTCCTTCTAGAATTGAAAATAATGGATGCAATGAAGCTTATCCATTACGACCTGCCAACAAACTCCAAAACTCAGTTTGGTTACCGCTTCTCTTGTTTAATGGATAACTATCGTAATATATTTCAACAACCCGACGTTAGTATCTTTTTTAATATTTAGTCTTGTAGTAAGGATGTGCATAGTCCACTTTTTCAATTTGAAATGAACTAGAATTGAATATTTTCAATATTCTTTTGATGCCTAATTGAAGTTCGAATATGTTTTAATAGTTTATTCTTGAATAAATATTATATTGTGCTTATTTATATAATTTTATGCACTAAACTCACTTAAATATTTCATTGCTTAATTTTTGATAATATTTCATTCTGGGCTTATTAATAATGTCATCACTTAAAACGGTATTGAATTATTCGATGAATATTAGGTCATTTGTTTTATTGCTTAAATACACCATATTATACCTTTTATTACACCTTATATCTTTTTGGTGTTCCAGACTCATTATAATTTTAGGGAAAACTTAACAACCATACCCCAGACCATTAATTTGACACTTAACTCTATATATGAATGTTATAAGGAATGTATTTTAGCAAAAATATTTTTAACATTAAATTACTATTTGTCAAACACCTTAGCTCATTCAATAGCATGTCTTTCTATTGAGCTAAGGGTCCCAGGCTCGATTCTTGGCATGGCCAAAAAACTTATATAATTGGTTGAATATGGGTTTCCCCTTTCATAGTGATGACTCAACAACTGGGGGTTGGATGTTGTGTCTGTTATAAATTTAAATTAGTTTACAAGTCATTTGATGATATAATCAGTCACTTTATAAAGTGCAATTTAAATACTTAAAAATGAAAAAAGTAGCTTTGTATATTCTATTATTTTTTATATTTATATTTTCTCATTTAGTCATCATTTTTCACAATATTTGTATACAAATTCGAGATTTAAGATTTGTCGATAAAATAAAGATTTGGATTTGTAAACTATTAGATTCTTATTTAAATCCATCAAATCTGAATATGCAATTTATTTAAAATCGAAATTTCAAATTAAATCCGAGTAGTTCTAACACATTATTAAGATTCAAATTCAGATTCAAAATTTTGAAGATTCACATAGGCTTAGTATTTTACAAAATAAACACTATTTTTCTCATTTCTTTTAACATATCTTGTCATTGTCGCGGCTTTACAATAGTATGTATAAGATAAAGTGCATAATGTGTTACTAAATCAATTTGATAGAATTATAGTAAAATTATGTACACATCTTTTGTCAGGAGGGAGATAACTGGCACTGCAGAATAATTAAATTCCTGATTCGAGTGCCAGAGGGTTTAGTTTCTTAATAATATAAATTAATTGCATCAAATAAATTTGCAGATTACTTAACTTTAATTATTTGATGACAAACTAGGTAATGTTATAATAATTCCTACATGGAGTGTGTGTTACACAGCCACCTTATATAAACAGACAGTAAATCTGCTCCCTACATGTGGAGTACCTACAACACTTCCACCCCTTATTTTTGATAAAATAACTCTTTACATGTGGGGTGGGGTGGGGTGCATGTCACATATCTTCTGTATGAACAGTAAAACTGGTCTGGCGTTCCAAACTGGGGTCATGAAGATGAAGGATTCTTCAATAATGGGAAAACAGCCGAACACAGTTTCTATTAAAATGAATCTAAAATACTTCGCCAAGGCTATTTCTTTTATTCCAACTTAAAAGTGAGTCCATAGTGGTACTGAATGTGCTATTATATTTCTGTAGGAGGACAGGTTGGAGTGTTCTGTGCATATCTTTGTTGACATCAATGATGTTCATCAGTTTCCATCTGTGATAAACTTCATGAAAAGGCTTGGTGCAGTTATGCCTCGGGAGGTTGATGAAAAATTAGAGGTAAGTTAAATAATATTAAATTGCATTCGATCTATATCAACTTTCAATTCCAAAGATCTTTGTTCTATAGAAATGTTGTTGTTAGTGATCGAATAATAGTATTCAAGAACTTCCGCCTCGGTGGCATAGTTGGCTAACGCGCTAGTCGTGTTGAGCTCGACCGCCGAGGACGGGGAGATCGAGGTTCGAATCTCGGTCACACTCTCCCTCCACGCAAATTCGGGTTCACTTCCTCTAAATTCAACCCTCCCAATTCCTAATCCATTAGCGTAATTAGTACTTAAGTGTATAACCCGAATGGGTAGTAAGACGCGGTGCTAATTATTATTATTATTCAAGAGATTGGGATAAAAAAAAGCTCCATTACATTTATATAGAGAATTTTAAACAAAGGAAAAATGGCGCCAAATGTCTTTCTTAAACTAAACATTTAAAAGAGGATAGAAAGGCAAGGCCTACACATTTATCAGAAAACTGTAGGCCTTAAAATTCGCAATTAAAAACACAACAAAACACATAATTATGAAGTTTTCAGGGAACATCATTTCCCTTCTTCAGCAATAGTACTAAACTTCTGCTTAAGAAAGAGGTTGATGTACACTGAAGATTTCATAATTATGTTTTTTTTGTTGTGTTTTTAATTGTGAACTTTAAGGCCTTCATTATTCTATCCTCTATCCTCTTTTCAATGCTTAATGTAAAGTAGACAATTGTAAGCAATTGGTAAATGAACTATATAGTCCTGTGTAGTTGGGAGGGTAAGAAAATCCCCCCCAAAAATTATAAAATTCTATTAATATAAATAATCTATGTAAAAATAATGTTCTATTTATTGTTTATGACATTTTAGACATGTCAAACAAAATAGCATTTGTCTCTGGCACCAAGCCTTAAACCACTTTTTTAAATACATTTTTTTATCACCTTAATAAAACCGTTTATTTTTTTAGTTTGGAAGATTTGAATTTAGATTTGATATCGAGATTTGAAAGAAAGTTTTAAGATTTATATTTAAGAAATTTGGTCTAGAATCTCTTGGGGATTGATGACTTTTGCCAGAAGTGGAACAAGAGTTAAGGGAAAAGCGAATAAATTACATCCACATAAGTTATCTGTTTAAATTATTAACTACTTTTGTGTAAAAGGCAGCAATTTAATTTATTTTTTTTCTAGATAGTTCAAAGAGAAATGGAGCATATGAAGATTTCTCAGCCCCTGTGTTTTAATGTGAAAGCCTTTGGAGACTGTTGGAAGGGTTCTAAGTGCCCAAACAGACATTTTATTTCCCTAGATTTGGACCATGGAGATCTGCCAGAGTGAGTTGTGTTGTTCAGTAGTTTGCATTTGTCAAATTATTTATTTCTGACCTGCCTCGTCACACTTGGTGCTAGACTGGCCTGCTGATTAGGAGATCGAGGTTCAAATCCCGGTTTTTACTGAGGGTGGTTTTCATAAATGGTTTACTACTCTACTTCCATGCAAATGCAAGTAAATTACCTCTATATTTCTTCCTTCCTCATCCTTCCCTGTTAGATTTATTATAATATATTTCTATAAACTGAACAGTTAGTAAGACACGGCGATAAAAAGATCTTTACCAAATCATTTTTTTTTACTTGAGTAAAATTAAAGTAGCCTTTGGAAAGATTAATTTCTTAAAATAAATGTTGTACTTTCAAACGTGAAATTGAGATTTGTGACTATATCTAGAATAATAATGGGGGTGAAACTACGAATGGGCTCAAGTTACATGCCACCAATTTGATTGTCATTTTAAATTGTCTCTGTGCTCCAGTGATGTATTATTGAAGACAACTATTACATGGTTGAAATTACTTTATGCGTAAAACCCAAATGGGTACTAAGACAAAGTGGAAAAAAAGGGTTTTTTTAGAACTTTTTACTGGGAAAAATAATCTTTAAAATGGAAAATTAACTATTATGTTTCAAATCTTAATGCATTGACAGCTATGTTGATAATATAACTCTCAACTATAAGAATGGGTCTACTCCACAGCTGATAAAGCTGCCAGTTGAAGAATAAGTAAAAAATTTAGGAATGGGCCCTCAAATCCCTTGAAAGCTTAAGGTGATTCAAGGATTCGAAAATTTCGGATTCAAAACACGAATTAATTTTTTTTTCAAGTGAAATTTGTTTTAGAGCTCTAATACTACTTATTGGTGGTTCAGAACCAATTAAACTTATAGTATAAACTTAACAACCAGACCCCAGATCAGTAATTTAACACTTAACTAAATGTATGAATGTTATAAGTGAATGGATTATAAGAAATAATGTTAACACTTAACTAAATGTATGAATTTTATAGTGATTGGATTATAAGAAATAATGTTAACACTTAAATACTATTTGTATTTTATATTATATTTCTATTTCCTCTTTGGTTTATAATTATTTCCAAGACTCTAATTCGGATTTGAGATTTGGGATTCAAAGGTAAATTGAAGATTCTGATTAGTGGATAGTGGATTCGACCCAACTCTAGTGTTAAGATATTCTTTTTGGTAGAAATTAGTGAGAAAGTGAGAATATATACGCAACCCTCTTTAAAAAACCGAATAATAAATACTATCCAAAAGTTTTGGTTTATCTTTCAAAGGTTGGGTTCTAAACATAATCTCGTTAAAAGCAGGTTTGACTAGATCACTATTTAAATAAGAAAAGTGTCATAAAGATTAGTAATTTCATTGAACCACTGATTAATTTTTTAGTCATGGGGAAGTGAAGGTGAAAATTCTTCACGTACACAACGCTCAGTGCTTCTCTGTGCGTCTGTTGGAGCATAAAGGAAAGAACGGTGTTATGACCCCAATCCCAAACAGCTACTGGAACATAGCAGTGGATCTCAACAAACTTTTCAGAGATCCTGAGACCAGGTGAAACTTTTTCTAAAACTATCAAAGTTTATATTGTGTATTTTAAGGCCATTTCACACTGGCATCCACGGTGTCCACGATAACCGTGTACGAAATAAATGTCCATGGACACACTGAAACCAGACGTCCGCGGACAATTTTGATGCCTACAAACTTGAGTTGCTTGTAAGTGATCACATGCTCTTCATAACGCCATTGTGCATGCTCAGTCTAAAACATCCAAGTGGACGCCCTACTGATCGCCCAGAGAGTGATTTGAAGACATCTGTACCGCAGACACCTCGGTTGTTCTGCAACACCGTGGACCCCAGTGTGAAATGGCCTTTAAGGATGGGCAGGAATGACATTTGTATTGCAGGAAACCACTTCAGGGGCCAAACAGTCTTAAGGCGTCACTCATGTTGGAGTGGCCTGCTGATGACGGGGAGATTGGGCTTAAAATCCCGGTCGGGTCTACTGAGGGTGGTTTTCCCTTAATGGTTTTACACTCTCCTTCCAGCCAACTGTGGCTAGATTACCTTTAAAATGCTTCCTCATTTCCACCCCATTAAATTAATTACCATATAAGACCCGGTTATAACAAATAAATACTAATAAATAAAATCATTTACTGCATGATGGGAACCAGACAGAAAATGAGTCAAAATATCGGGATCGGGAGTGAGAATGGGGCATTATAAAAAGGACATTTTAGAAATAATTTTGATTAAAAATATATTTTAATCATTGTTCAGATATATGTTTGCTCATTAGTCATTGGTCTTGTAGTTTACCATATATAGATACCCCTATTTTGCCATCCCTCCTAAATACACATTCAATACCTTTCTTTCACACCCAAATAACTTTTCTCACTCAATATCAAACCCCCATACTTAATAGGGCACCAGAAACCACCTCTCTTCTCCCCAAGCTTGCTACAGAACAAAGAAGGCTGTATCTACAGAATAGATTAACAGTGATAAGTCAGCAGGACCTGCAGGAATACCAATCATGCTTTGTTTTCTGTCTGAAAAACTTCTTTTTACATGTTCATATCAAAGTATCCTATCATTCTTTACCAATTTCCTTTTTCTACCTTTAGTGTTTTGGTTTCCTCTGTTAGAAAGTTGTGTTGGGTGTTTCACATCTCCCCCTGAATTTTCTTCAAGAGGCTACCATTTATTAACTTTCTGTCCAGTGGCAGCAATATAAAGTGTGAATTGTGTTCTTCTTTTCATTGTAAAAGCCATCTTGTGTTTGTTCGCTTTTATGTGTTGTTCCTACCCACCATTCCTGCACCTTCTTCCAAATACAACTCTTTCATTTGAGGATCTACAACAGTTTTCTATTTTTGATTAACTTTGATTGTTTACCTAGGTACCCAGCTTCTAACCTTAAAGTAGGAGACATTTGTGCTGTGAAAGTTGGAACAAATCTCTTTCAACGTGTTAGAGTAGACAAAATAATATCTTCAGGTAACAAAAGTAAACCATCGAGTGTTCGAGTCACCTTCATGGATGAGGGCAGTGTCAAAGAATACAAGGTATAATGCTTTCTACCTCTCTATTTCCTTTACTCTTTTCCATGTATAAAATTATGTATTTTAAAATTTAAAAGTGATTTATAATATTAAAATAAATAATTGCATTAAAATTAGATTTTAGTGGCCGTGTTTCTTGTTATTCTAAAACCATTTGGCTTAAACGGTTCGGCACGCGTTAAACCTTTAATATTCATTTCATTGGCAATCTTTTCAAGGCTAGCTTGACGCATATGAATGTTCTTATAACTAAACTTTGTGTTGTCCTACAAGCACATATGGTCACAGTAAGGTTCCACAAACCTAACGGTCTTCACTTTATACCACCTTTTATTTGTAAATTTTAATCTCACAACTCTAGCCAAGAAAAAGAAATAAAAAAAACCCTGCAGGATGGACTTAAATCTCTAACTAAATATATACTTGTACATAATAACATTCACTGGCCGACTACCTAGTCTTTACCGACAAGCAAGTGCTTACATTAAGCTAATTGAGAGGGAAGTTAGTGGACCTTGTGGAGTGTGGGGGGTGGGTGAAATTTAATAGGTAAGTAAATAGGCTGGGAAGCTATTCACTTTCTTGTCCTCACTGCTGGCCAAAATATTCTTTTAATATATTAAAGACAGGAAGATACAGAAAAAAAAATTATAGTTACATATTTAAAAAAGTTAGTAACTGAAATGTCCATTGTTGCTATATTGAAACAACCGTATGGGTATTTGAATAAATAGATAGGCTTTGCCCCCTCTTCTTAACCCCACATGGACATTTCACGAACAGCATTCTGGGAAAGGGAGAAAAGAGTATCCAATGACTAGAAATATGCAAAATTCACATTTTCGATGATGTGAATTTTACTTTTCTCACACAAATAACACAAATTTAGTTTTTTTCCAAATAAACTCATTTTTTTTTCCATCTGGCAACTCCCCCATCATGCGATTTTATTATTTTCAATGAGGAAATACTGGCTATTATCCGTTATGTCAAGGCTGCCATTTTTATGTAGATTATCCTTTTATTTTGAAGAGTCTAAAGGTTTTTTTTTAAGTTAAGATTAAAAAATTACGATTCCTAGTTTTATCCATCACACTACTTATATATATTGATCTTGATAAATTGATTCTTTGCTTTCTGACGTTAAAAGATTGCATACTAGGTCCAAGCAGTTAAATTAATATATATGGACCTTGCTATAAGCGGCCATCCAGACAAAGTTTGACAGTTGATTATTTTAATAATGGTATTTGTAAAAATATCAAGGTTAATAATATTGAGTAGGGATTGGCCCTAGAATCTTCAAATACCTTAAATCCTTAAGGATATTAAAGAAAATTTCTGATTTAAGAATTAAATCCTTAAATTATTATTATTTTTTCTTTCAAATTTTCAAGTTAAATTTATTTTAGAGCTCTAATACTGCTTATTGGTGGTTCAGGTTTAGAACCAAATATAATTATAGGATGAACTTAAGAACCAGGCCCCAGATCATTAATTTAACACTTAACTGAATGTATGTATGGTTTAATAAATGGATTATTTGAAAGAATTTTAATGTTTATTTAGTTAGTATTTATATTTTAAATTATTCTTTTACTTCCTCTTAGGTTCATAATTTTTTCCAAGATTCAAATTAATATTCGAGATTTGGAACTCGAAGGTAAATTGGAGATTCGGATTTGTAACATAGGGGATTCAACCCAACTCTAATATTGAAATATTAGGTTTGACATTCCTAAGCGTAAAATGTTTTCTGTATATTTATGTTTTTTCTCTGTTTTTTCATCTTGAGTATTTATGAAAGGATCTCCAGATAGGTCGATGTATGTACAGAAGTACAAACCCTAATGTCTCAGGTGGTGTTGCATATCATCGCGTCCAACAAGCTACTGTGAACTGAAGCAATGTGTTGAAAAACAAATGGAGGACACCGTAGTGGAATTTATAAAAGTGCTGCCTGTAGTTAAATTTGCTAGCAAATGTGAGGGGGCAATTTGGCTACCAAGCGAATATGTTGACTATGAAAGATTTCTTTTAGGGGTGTGCGAAGTCCAATTTTTTGGTTCGAAGCAAAGTTGAGTATGGGAAATATTCTCAAAGCTAAATCGAAGTTTGAATATCTTTCTATTTAATTTTGAGTAAAAATATTATGTTGACAATGAGTATATTTATCTAACATCAACCTAAGTATTACATTTATTTTTTCTTAACGGACACTTATATTTGTAGCTTATTGCCAACAAATAAATGTTATATTCACTTTACCTTTGTATTAAAACACTTTATATATACAGCCTGAGTAAGTTAAAAAAACCTGCATTTGTTTTAATATAATTGGATTTTCCCTGCATGGTGTTTTACTAACCTTTCACACATAGGATACAAATTAACAAAACAGAAGAGTTAATGGACGATCCAGAACAAGAACAACATTATAGAAAAATACGAGCTAAGTTAATTCGGCAAGTGCGTTTATAGGTTTGATAAGTCCAGTGTTACAAAATTTTAGTTTTTCTATATTACAAATCAACAAGGAAACTTTTTATTTAATAAATCCATTTAAATCTTGCATTGTGAATTACTAAAAAAAAATATGGTTCTGATTTTGAAAGCGCCTATAGCCAATCTCGAAAATAATACAACCTTGATGTTAGTAAATTTACTCATAGAATAATTCTTTATGTAATCTGTATAAAATAAGCAATTTTTTAAAAGATTTTTTAAAATTTTATTTTTAGTAAAATCTCTTAAGATTTTATCTAAATTAACAGCAATTTTCATTTATAAGTACTCACTATATGTGTAAGTTTTTTAAAAATAATTTAAGGAATGTCATGTTCCTTGAACATGTGCTCAACTATCTCTCAAGTCTGCTGCTAGCTTACATATTAACAGGAATTTGAAGTGAACATACTGATTCATGTAGTAAACAACCGAAATGGCTGTGTCTGTGAATTTTATAATATTAAAAAAATATTTTGAATATTCAAGAAACACCTCAAAAGTTTAATTAAACACACTGAAAATAAAAAAACTTTCATTATTTATTTTAATCTACACTTTCAAGAGGAATAAATTTGTCTTCAGTTGGTACCAATCAATGTTTGTGATCAAGGAGGCTAGCGGTTTAATGTTATGGGCGTCTTGAAATTCAAAGTAGTATGGAAATTTTCCAAGTTCCACCATGAAAATAAAGCAAACTTGTTTAAAAACTCAAAACGATAAAAATTTATTTTATTTCCTAAAGTAATTTCAGTTCATTTTTATTTGATATAAAATATAAGTGTAATATAATCACTATACTTCGAATAGTAGACGAAGCTTCAAATAGCTGCCAAATCAAGCATGGGTTCAAATCGAATACGAAGTACACCAAGATTTGCTTCAGCTTAGAATTTTTCGAAGCTTTGTACACCCCTAGTTTCTCCTGATGTACAGCAATGTTCTGACCAATGTTCTGATCGACATAAAAACAAACCTAAGGAAAATAAGCTTGCCACAATCGTAATTTTTTCATTTGAGAGCTAGTATGGTTAAAAATAGTTTATTTTACAACAAACTTGGCATGGAGGATTAAAGAATAAATACAGTAGCCCCATGGCTTCTTTGGTGCTGACTGACAGTTCACAGCTGACTTCTGACAGTCAACAGTTAGGTATATACCTAAATATTTGACTGTCAGAAGTGACAGCTGCTAAACACATGTTTTTTGCAGATCATATGGTTCGGCGTAGGGCTACATAATTTAGTCTGGTAGCTTTTTAAAGCCATCAGCTGTCAGCTGTGAGCTGTCAGTCAGCACCAAAGAAGCCATGTGGCTACTGTACTCATTCAGAATATGGTAGCACTGCTTCGAGTCATGATGGCGCCATTTATATACTGTATGGAAATAAAATTATACATTATTATTAGTCTCACTATATGCTAGTTACCTAATGTTGGTAGTTACCGTGTAATATAAATGTCTTCTGGACTTCAGCTCTCATTTTTTTAAATGATTACTAATTCAACTTATATTGACGTAAATACCTAATATCACCTCCAGTATGAATATCATTGCTTTTTGAGTAAAACAATACTGCCTTTTCCCTTAAAAATAACCTCTTATTTTGCATGCTTCTACCATTGAGTGAGTCATTCATTGCCAGATACACAATACAAGACTAATTACTACTACTTTCTGAGGAAGATGCTATAATAGCATTGAAATATTGAAGTGTGTGTAAATATGTGTCCGTGTTTTTTACTTTTATTTGTGCTCTACCATTTTCCTAATATTCTATCATTTTATTTATTACTAAATGTTTTTGCTCAATGAACTTTTTTCATACATATTACAATACAAGACTTAAGAAATATTCTTATACTAGAAGTTATGAAAGTTTTCTGATCTCATACATCTCTTGATCTCGAGCCCAAATATTTACTAAAAGCTTGGCTCAAAAATTCAAATGCTTGCAGATCCTTATAAAGTATTCTTCCTTTCATTAATTGACATGGTGGCTACAGACAGGGAAAACAGGGAAAACCTGGAAAAGTCAGGGAATTTTAGGATGACAGGGAAAACAGGGAAATGTCAGGAAATTTAACTAATAATAAGGAAAAGTCAGGGAATTAAAAATATGTCTTAGATATCCCATTAATTTCGCAACTAAACACTAAAACAAACGTTAATAATACCTAAATAAAATAATATTTTAATTTTTGAAAAACTGATAAAACTGTTTATGTTTAGTAGATACAAACTTTTTTTAATATGTGATCAATAATAAATAAAACAAAAGTAATTATCCACCATTAAAACTGGAAAAAAGTAGTTGGGGAAAATTGAAAAATGTTGCCTGGAAAACCTGGAAAAGTCAGGGAATTTTGTAAAATATGTTTTGTAACCACCCTGATTGATAGGCCTACCAATGTTTTGATATATTAATACATAGATGAAAATTGGGGGTTGGAAATTCAATTCCTTAACACTTTATAGTTCCCAAGAACTAGCATTTGAGATTATACCTAGACACTTCTATAAGGCATAGTGTCTGTCATTTAATTTTGTTTTTATTTGTGATGGGGCCTTATAATCCTCAAACCCTTCAATCCTTAAGGATTTTAGATTCGACGATTTGAAAAAATATCTTATTCCAGATTGTCATTATGTACTGCAATTTGTTTTAGAACTTTAATACTGTTTGTTGATGGTTCAACCCCAAAATAATTACAGGACAAACTTAGCCAAACCCAGGACATTAATTTGACAATTACCAACTGAATGTAATACTAATAATAAATGCATTATAGCAAAAACTTAACACTTAGCTACTATTTCGATTCTATATTCTATTATATCTGTATTTTATTTTGTGTTAATAATTTTTTTCCAAGACTCTGAATTCCTAAAATATTGGATTTAACCTATCTTTAGTTTTTAGTTAAGCTTAATGCAAATTCTTAAAGATTAAGGCTTTTTTGGCTAGTATAAGAAACAATGAAGTTATTCATTTTAGCTAAATGCACAGCTCCAATGTTCCATTTAACCCTTAGTTTTATTTTTTCTGCAGGACTATGCCTTGATGGCTCTTCCAGAGGAACTCCAAGCCCTTCCGCCTCAAGCAGTGGAAGTGTACCTTTGCAATGTGTTACCGTGTGATGAAGACACGTTGTGGAACTGGTCAGCCAATGAGGCCATGTATAACTGGGTGCAAGAAAATGTTGCAGAGGAACAAGAAGGGGTCTACATGGTGGGGAAGGTCAGTCACAACCCCATATTCTTTAATGCCTAAACTGATGTGTTTTGTTGTGTTTTAGTTGTGATTATTCAGTCCCTACATTTTTATGGTGTGTATGACCTTGCCTTTCTATACTTCATTCACTGTTAATTGAACTGTATTTCTAATAACTATATTTATTGAATTCTTGTTTGTTATACTTTCTTACTAGATTTTAACAAACAGACACCTTAGATCAGCCGGTAGCGTGTTTTTCCACTGAGCAAAGTGTCCTGGGTTTGGATTCCCGGCACGGCCGAAAAATTTCTCGTTGATGAAATATTGGGTTTACCCTTTCATATTGATAAATCAACAGTTGGGGACTGGATGTTGTGCCTGTACTAGTCCTAGATTTTAACCACTTTTGACTCTCGCTATAGTTTGAAAAGTTTACGAAAACAATGTGGGTACATTAAATTAATGTAATGTAAATAATAGAGAAGAAAGCTTAGTTAGGCCGGGTCTTGACAGAATACAAAAGATTTTTTTCATTTCTTCACTTTTCCATCTTCTGGTCACTTTCACACTTGCACATGATTTTTAATATCTAAAAACATCCTTTTTTATAGGGTACAGCAGGATTCCAAATTTTGGGAAAAACCTTGAAAATTGGTTGTTCCCAAAACTAAGGCAGGAAAAAATAATTTCCAGGATTTTTTGGGAAAATATATAAAAGACACATTCATGGTCTGTCTATCAATGTCACGTTTGTATTTAATTTTCATTAGAAATGTTATACATAATGCATTAAATTTAAATTGGCCTTATCTTCCATTAAGTAGATAGATTCCCTGCACTTAGGTTGCTTTTATTTTACAACTACCTTACAACACAACTGAGCACCATTAAATAACATAACTACACTGCATATATTGATGGAAATATCTATTCCTGAATAGATTTAAGGTAGGAAAACAAATTTTTGTTCAAAATAATGATAACATTGGCTTTTATTTATTAAATTATTTACAAAATACACCTTCACTTGTTGTGCGGTGACAGTTGAGAGTACTATAGCAGGGAACTACACCCACTCTCGAGACAGACAGGGCCACCTGGTAGCAAGTGGACACACCAGGTCACCCCTCCACTCCCCTTCCTTTGGTAAACCCCCGCACAGTCAGTAAGACCAGCTGCCACCCCCCAAAACACCCCTAGTGCATGATCAGTGGAACAACCACGTAGTTATGAACTTTCACAAGAGAGTGCGCCAAAACAAAAGGACCGAACAAATGGCAAATTCTCCAAAAAAGGAATAAACAATAAACTTTGTAAATATAAGTAAATACTTAGTATAACTGATCTGTTCATGTTAAATATAGGAGTGTAAGATATATATGTCCTAGCAGAAGTTTTAGAGATTAAGTTTGAGGCGAAGGGTTGGGGAAAATCCCCAAACTGACCAAATATGTTGAGGCCCCGAGATAAGGAGAAGAGAGATCTGAAATAAACATCCGAACATCTACTACTGATCCCTCGGTCAAGTTATATTTTGTTCAACTTCATCCTTCCTCTTTAGCGCTCAGACACATTCGGGCTGCCATTCCAATCTCCTTCCCTCCCCCCCC
>CABFWO010002492.1:106024-119654 GCA_902155825.1 Timema genevievae
CCCTCGTCACCCCACCCTCGTCATCCCACCCTCGTCATCCCACCTTGCTCCCCCATGACCTCCTTCCCCGCAGAACCCCTACCAACTGAGACCCCTATCCCCTCCCCCTCTCTCGTACAAGTCTTCCGAGCACCGAACGCTGATCCCCAATGATCCCAGAAGAACACACATTCGATGCCTAAACAACAAACTTCAACAAAGACTTCTGGACCTAGGCTTAGACACCTCACCTCCCTCCCCCCTGTTCCTGCCAGTCAATCAGCCCGCCTTATTCTCAGAATTTCGATCCCTCTCCGACCGCCTCTATGGCACATGTCTTTAAGTACTGCAAAGAACCCATCCCTAAAGACGTATGGACACGTGCCTCTTTTGCGGACCCTCATCTGAGTTGGTACACTCAGGATCATCTCACCGAAAAAGAGGAAAAGATCAAGAAAGATGCAAGAAAGGACGTGCTCCGCCAAATCCCCTCCTAAGAAACTGCCCTTCGGCCAAAAAACTAGTACACTAGCCTGAAGACTCCCCATCGCCAATAACCCATCACTACCACCACTAAACATCACTTTAACAACCAGAGTCCCTGATGAGAATGACACACTACACTTACTAGCATAAAGACAATTATATTACATAAATGTTATTATTTAGCATGGCATCCATTTGTTTTTGTATAATTTGTAATAATAGTTGGATAAACTAATATTTTTAGAGTCCAACAGCGCTTTTATGAGAGCCAGGTGTAACCAGACACTGGCTCAGTTGATAAATATTTTGGTTATTCTTATGTACAAGACTCAGGGTCACTTTTATCTATTCAGATTATTTAAGAACCTTGTAAGTCAATCTTAAAATCTAATTTTAGAATCTATATTCATACCACAAATGCTTGATTAAAATTACACAATTCTGTTTTAGTAAAAAAAGAGGAATACTTTTGAAAATTTAAAACTATATGAAGACATGAAAGTGACCTGAAGATGAAAGAGTGAAGAAATTAAATGAGAAGTCATTTGTTTTCTATCAAAGCCAAACCTAACTCTCATTTCATGTTGGCTTCCTTACCTGTCCTTAATATTATTCTACATAAATTTTTAAGTTATTAGAAAATTGTACACTTTTTATTTTGAAAAGCTAATTCCTCCGTTTGTTTTAATAGATTGTCTTGAGCTTGGGTAATACATTGTGGCTGAATCCTTTCATGGCACGTCAGCATCTAGAAGATCTGGGTAATGATGTTTTTATCATGTCTTTGAGGAAAGAGCTACTTAACCACGGCTATGCAGTGGATAATCCTCAACATTTGGAGAAATTGTATTCTCTCTGCCATGACGCAGACATACCCGTGCCATGTATGAATCAAAAAGGTTAGCAGTTTATTAAACACTCGTGTATCCTTAATGGCCCCTTATATTTTTATTGTTTTTATTAATACATAAATAAGTTCTATCAAAAATGTAATAAAATTAATTATTTATTATTTATATTTTTCAATATTCATTCTAAATTTTGCTATTTTATTTGATAAAAAATTATATTAATGCACCCTTATTTATCTATATACATAAAAGGTGAAACCCACTCACAGACTCACTCATCACTCACTTTCTTTCCCCAACCACTGGCCTTGGAAACTTGAAATTTTGTTTGCTAGGAAAGTAACGAATTGCCCCATTTAACTGTAAAAATCTAAAATTGGAAAGTTTAAAAATGGGATTTCATGATTGTCAAATTTTAATTTTCTACTCCATCTACAATGTCACATAGCCAAATAAATCATTAAAATTCAAAATTTCTATTAGTAAATTGGAGAAAATGGGTAGCTTTTAAAAATTTCAAAAAATAATAGTAAAAAGATCACTTCCCATTGTGATAGGAAACTGAAACTCGGTAATCAGGTATAAAGACCATGCCAGATAAGTATTAAGGACTGAAAATGTTAAATTTTTAAGTGTGAATTTCTGATAAAGAGGAGGGGGTATAAAAAGAAAAAAAATAGGTTTGGTTTAAAATTTAAATTTGGCAGACAGGTAGAAGGACAACTTTGCAAGAGCTTGGAATTGATACACTTAATATAGAATACTAGTTTTTGGTGTGGTTTAAAATTGAAATTTGGCAAGCACGTAAATAAACCATATAAAATAATCAAATAAATCTTAAAATTTCAAAATGAAAATATAGGAACTGAAAAAGTGTGGGAGGGAAGGGACAAGGTAATATTTTGTCTCAAATATTAAATTTATTTTAATCTATTAATTACCATGATTGGTTTGTGATTGCAATAGTTAGATCAGGATTGTACAGGATTGCCAAAACTATTTTTTTTTTGCTAAAATAAGAAAAATATTGCTCCAGTTCAAACATAGTTTAATTTTCTTCATATGTTGAAATCAACAGTTCCTGAATATCCACGATGAGCATAGCAACATTAGAGAGAAACTTTTTAAATGAATAGAAAAAGTTGTCATTAGATTCCATGACAACCTTGACAGATATTCAATAAATGTTAAGGTCGTCATGTGAAGAAAATTAAATTCTCTGTTCCTATTGAAGCACTAATTTATTTATTCTGTCCAAAAAAATTTTGCCATCAAAACTGCAAAAACGCTGGCTTTTCCTCATATGCCCTCACCCACCTTGACTTTGTGAAGAACATGCCAAACTGGTTGTATTATCACATTTTTTTATTGTATTGTACTATTATATTATTTTATGTTTAGTGATGCTTTTACAAGACCTACCATATTAGTTAAAAACTAATATCTATTTTTAATCTAAAATTATTCTAAAGTATAATTTTTATAATTTCCTGTTTCTGTCCCAATTTCGATATTCCAACTTATTTCCCATTCTGTTCTCGTCCAACCCTAGTCTCAGGCCTCATTTTTGCATTAGTATGGACCGACATTAATTGATGAAGGTTTGAATCCCTTTCGGGCGTAATGAAGGTGGCTTTTCCTAAATGGTTTCTCATTCCCAAATCTGGGTACATTTGATAAAAATTATACCTTTGTTCTTACCTCCATTATTAAAATATGCTGATAGTCCAAACTCGCAGAACATTTTGGGGCATAAAATAAAGTTTGTCAAACTTCAAATAAAGTAATTTACTTCTTCCATGCTCTTATAATATTAAAGTGTTTCGGAATAGGAGTAAGAGGGAAAGCCAGCATATTTACCTGAGTGATGGAGGAGTTAAATTTTTTTGGCACCTTGTTTCACTACCTGTTCAGGTTATGAGGCCATACACATGTACTAATTATGACAATGGGTTAAGGATGAATCAGGTTTAATTTAGAGGAACTGTACCCATATTTTCTACTGAGGAAGAGTGAAAAACCATTTTGGAAAAACCACTCTCACTACACCCGACCAGGATTTGAACCCCTATGACCCTGTCATTGGCAGTCCAGTCTAACATGAGAGTAATGCCTTAGAACATGCGGCTACGAAAGTACGTTGGAAATTGTTGAGGTAGGCCTAACACACTATTAGAAATAAAATTCTCACAGACAGGCAGCAACTTTAGGGTCAAAATATTTTATCTCAATAATTTTCAATCCATCACTCAGGTGTGCTGACTATGCCTCTGACTTAATAAAAATATGCAAACTGTTATTTATATTTTTTTAAGAGTCTTAAAAGTTTTGGAATAATGGTTTGATTTATCTGGTTCTTTCTTGCTAGCGGAAACGGATCAATTAAATGACCAGAAATATGTTGTAAATGAACAACAAAGATGCAGTATATCTCCCAAAGAACGATATTTACATCCTGATACAATTAAAGATGAAGTAATCACACAAAGATCACCAATTAAAGAGAATGAAGCTATTAAAAGAGAAAAAACTCTTTCGAATGGATCTGATAAGAAGAGGCAGGCCTTGAAACCTCAATGGGCCTTTTTACCAAAGGATGAGTGGTGTCCAGTACTATTGAGATCTGCCATCAATCCGAATGAAGTTTTTGTCCAAGTGGAAAAATTCTCAGAAAGGTAAATCTTGCTATAAATATTATGAATATGTGGGTGGGCATTCTTCACTTAAGTCGAGTTTGAATGAAAAGGTTGAGCTTTATTTGATTTTGATTAATATAGAGCAACATTTTTGCTACATATACATACTTCAAGTTCATTTTTTATAACAGATCCATGTTTAAACAAAAACACAAATGTAATTCTTTAAAAATCAATGTGTTTCTATTAAAAAATGCTATCATACAAATTTAGATTTTTAACTGAATTTAATTTTATTTGGAATAAAGCACTAGGCTTAAACATGATTTATATTAGGAATGATAACCAGCACACTTACCTAAGTGATATCTGAGTAGAAATTGTTTAGATAGAACACTATAAACACTCAAATAAACCCCATACAAACACATCTTTTAGGACAAGCTTTCCTTGTCACACACTACTTCATCAGCTCAATATAGTAGACTGATGCTCTTGGTTGGACAGCAATGTTGTCTATGGCCTTGAAATATTGAAGTATTTGTAAATTTATTTTAGTATTTTTACTTTTATTTTTGATTAATTTCATACAATTCTACCAGATTTATTTAAGGACACAATATAACATGCTAAAGGCA
Organism: Timema genevievae; assembly: GCA_902155825.1. NCBI lineage: Eukaryota > Metazoa > Arthropoda > Insecta > Phasmatodea > Timematidae > Timema > Timema genevievae. Next base: position 110,615 of record CABFWO010002492.1, read on the forward strand.
CTTTATTTCATACACATAATGTTTTCTGTTTATTTTTCTTACAATCCCTTAAAACATTTTTATTCTCTTATAGCTTGGAAAGGCTTTCAAAAGATTTGCAAGCACATGTGCAAAAACAACATGTACCTGTTACTCCTGAGATTGGGTTGTTTTGTTTGGGAATATTTCCAGAAGATAACTTGTAAGTATAATATGTTTTAATATTCTGATAAATAATTTTATTAGCTTCATCTATGATCAGATAATAGTGTTTAAAATTGTAATTATTACTATTGATTTTTGAATTGGCAAATGTACACCTTAAACAACTATGTGATTTAATACAGCCTACACATTATTTCTATTTTAATTCCAAAGTGAGATGTTTGCTTTAGTCATGTGCGTTCAAGTACTTGTCAAATAATACCATAGAAAGAATGCTGAAGACCACATTTCTCTATGATGTCAGGCTAGAGTTTGAAAGCCACAACTGTGATCACGCAGTCTAATGCATGTTTTGTAATAGACTGGAATATATGCTATATGGGGAGGTCATGTTTCAAATTTTGGCCGGGGTACATTGAGTATTTTCAAGGCATGTTCCCTTGAATCCTCAAAACCTTAAGGAGATTTGAGGATTAGAGAAAATTTCAGATTTGAGACTCATATCCTCAAAACATTTTTTTTGTTTAATTTTCAAGTAAAATTAGTTTTAGAGCTCTAATACTACTTATTGATGTTTCAGAATCAATTATTACTATAAGATGAACATAAAACCAGACCCCAGACCAGTAATTTAACACCTAACCGAATGTATGAATGTTATAATGAATGGATTTTAAGAAAAAATGTTAACATTTAGTTACTATTTGTATTTTATATTATTATGTTGTATTTATGTTTTGTCTTATATTAATATTTTTTTCCAAGATTTGATTTCAAGATTCGGATTTTTAAATTAGTGGATTCGACCCAACTTTAGTATTTTCCACATGTGATTGATCACTGGTTTGCCATACAAATGCAGGCACATTTCCTCTGGCTATCCTCATCTTTAATCCAGAGATTCAGCTTGTCCTAAAACTAGAGATGGGTCGAATCCACTTTTTATCAAATCAAAATCTTTATTTTACCCACGAATCTCAAATCCAAATCTCAATAATCACAATAAGAATAAAAGTTGGACTCTCCCACCTAGTCATAATAAATAAATAAATAAATAAATATATATATGTGTGTGTGTTTTTTTTTTCAATTATTGTTTTGTACACATTAATTCTTTAGTTGCCAAAGAAAAGATAAATCATATAAATGTAAAAATTTATTGGTTATACAGTAGGATCTGGCTAGTTCAAAGTTGGATAATTTGAACCCACCACTATTCCCCACGAAATTCCTATTTAAATCAATGATAAAAAAACCCATTTAATTCAAATTTTAGAAGGAAATATTTGCATAATTTGAAGTTAATACAATATATTGTTAATTTTTTTTAGTTTCTACTCACTTCAAATCTAACTTAACAATCTCAACTAAACCCAAGAATTTTCAGGAATGTAAAATACACTTAAGAGTTATTGACTCATAGTAAAAGAGAAAGCGGGGAATTTTGCACCAGCTTCAAGCAGTTTTCCTAGAATAGGGGATGTTTTGGGTCTTCTTTAATCGCTTCTGTGGGACAATGCCATCCCGTGACTCCCAGCATGGAAGGGGTAAGGTTTATGTTGCTTGTCCTAATCTGGCATTTTTGTTCTCCCAGTGACAAGTCACTCATTGTCATCTGACAAGTGTGAATTGCAGAGGTTTACAATGTCTAAGCGTGTAACCTACACAAGTTTAACCTTACACCAAAATCACAAATTTTTTCCAAAGTACTTAATGTAATTTAAGTGCAAAAACTGACAAAGTCTCCATTTTTTGTATGATGAGTTAATTTTTACAATCTTTCATCTTAAGGTTTTTTATTTATTGTGTACAAACAGTTTAGATACCCATTGGTTAATTTGAATGTTGGATATTTTGAATTTTTTTTAGATATTCCTTGGACTTGGAATTAAAAAGGTTATCCTGTATATGAATTAAAAAACAGTCGAGTGGTAAATAAATGGTCTGGGTTCTGGTTGTAATTAAACTAGAATAAACCACTACTAGGCATCATAATAGCTCTAAAAATATTCAAATTAAATAAAAAGTATTTTAAATTTATCTCTAATCTCAAATATGCATTCTTTTTTTTAATCCTAAAATCTTGAATATCCGGATTCAAGGATTTTAAGATTCTAAAGCCCTTTCCCTAACTAAAATACTTGATTAAAAAAAAAAATAGTCGTGTATCCAAGTTATCCTAATTAGGTGTGACATGGACACTAAATCATCAATAATCTAAAAATAAAGTTCATAATTAAATCTCTGCATATAACCCGAACGGGTAGTAAGATGCGGTGCTAATAATAATAATAATAATAATAACATAATTAAATCTCAACATTAATATTATTGTAGATTAACTTTTATAAAAGTTATTCACATTGTTCTTTTAAGTGTGTATAATAGTGCAAAATTAAATAGTGAAGTCAAATTTTGTGCAACAATTTTCTTACTTTTCTTGATTTATTTTCTAATTGATTTGTCTAATATTTACAGGTGGTACAGAGCTCAAATAGTACAAATTACAAATGACAAAAAAGTTGAATTATTTTTCGTTGATCATGGTGACTTTCAATTTGTAGATGTTGATTCTCTTGCTGATATTCCAGAGGCACTTATAAAGAAGCTACCATTTCAGGTTTGTAAATAACTCCAGCTTGATCCTGATAGATGACTTGAGTGTTCTTTCTAAATAATGTGGATATTGATTTTCTTATCTATTCTAAGGGAAAAAAAACTTTTTTTTTCTTGAAATTCACCTAAATTACACCAAAACAATATATTGTCCTGAACTACTTGTTGATTTATGTTGCATGTAGGCAATTGAATGTCGGCTAGTAGGTGTCAAACCCAAACAGGACAATACTTGGAGTGAAGAAGCAACAGATTCTCTTTATCACTGGTCAGAGATAATAGGAAACTTATCTGTGAAGGTAAAATACATCAAATAATATTAGGTTCACTTTATTAAACAGTTTTAAAAAACATCTGAATTTGTAAATTGTGTTTCCCACTCTTTTCTTATTCTAGTCAAGGGAATTCACCAAACTCTTAGTTTATCAAATAGAAATAAGTTTTAGATAATACAATAGCTGAACGATCGATTTTGTTCAAGAGGCAGCCATTAACTCTGTCCAATCACAGCATTGTAAAGTGTGAACTGTGTTCTTGTTTTCAATGTAAAAGCCATACTCTGTTCCTTTCGGATGTTTCCATCCACCTCTCCTGTACCCTCTTCTAAATATAATAAAATATTAATATGGGAAAATTTATGATAGTCAAACACTACTGCCATCACTTATTGTTGTCATAAATGTGCCTCTAGTACATAATATTAATAACTTTACCAGGTTTGCACCACTGGTCCTGCAACATGGACGGGTACTCTGAAGTATGGCGTGGTCATGGTTTCTGGGACTGGTGAAGCACTGTCAATAGTCAATCAAGAACTAGTGATTGACATTGATCTAGGCTGTGAATTTTTAAACGAGGAGATATATTACCTGGACAATTTAGCCAATCCCAGGCACAATTTTGAGGTTGATGAAAATGAGGAGTGTGACACTGATTTTACGGATGAAGAAGAATTTGACTTCAACTTCGATGATCAGGAATCCATGGCATTCATGACGAAGGCTTTGGGTGTATGTATAATGTATTCATTTTTATTTTATATTTCAAAATAAAGCTTTATTGGTTAAAATACTTTAACTTGATACTTTTAAATGATTTGGAGAGTAAAATTATTGTGTTTTCTTATATATAAGAGTATTGATTTTCTCTTGATAGCTGCCTGAAACTTTGTTGAAAACACCTGAACAGCAAGCTCCTAACATCATGAAAGCCATTGAAATGGCTCCATGCCTTGAAAAGTGTTCTTCGCAACTTGTTGATGAGTCCATTAAATCCATGCCAGATGGATCATGTACCCCTCGAGACCCTGTCCCAACACTTAGCAACTGTGTAAGAACACCCAGTGTCACTTGGCACCAGGACACTGCTTGTGTGAATGTCCGGATTGCGGTCACTGACCTACGCTCCTACTATGTCAAGTGTGAGCCAACACGCTTACAATTCAGGTATATAATCTAGTTGTTTATACTTTGTGCTAATTTTAACAAAGATTATAGGGGCTGAATGAATTTGGAATAAGGAAATTAGTGGAAATTCTTTGTAGGATTTATAGCCATTTTTAAAATGTCTTTGGGAAACATTAATACATTTTAATGTCAACAATTTGTGTTGAAGTTCTTTAACATTTTTTACTTTCTTTTGACTACTTGAAGAAAGAAATATTGTGATCATCAAAAAAATTTGACTCGAAATTTTGATAAAAGTTGACGTTTCATGACCCCCTGAAACCGAAAAAGTGGTATTTGCAATGCCGTCTGTCTGTATCGTAGACTAGAGCCGAAACCATTTTACTGATTGGGCTATAACTTGGTATCTAGGGTTTTCATAAGATCTCACTCAAGGTTTTTTTTGGAATTAGATATCTTAAGCCTAAAGTTAAGGATAGTTTACTGAAGGGCATAAAGAGAAAAAAACTATTTTCTCAAAATCACTCTTAACGATTTTGAATACATTTTATATCGGGTCACTGTTCAAAATAAAAAAAAAAGTTGAAATTTTCATTTTTCCACAAAAATGACTTTGAGCATCAGCAAAAATTTCCAATTTTTTATCATAGATTTGTAGTTATTTTTGATAAAAAATAATTTATCATTGTAAAGATGTATTATTAAATATAAAACCCTTTTGTTTGAAATATATTTTTATAAAATCAAGTTTCTTAGCTATTTCAGAGTCAATTTTAATGAAATGTGTTCTCTTAATTCTAGATTTGTTCTTGTGACATTTCAGAGCCAATGCTAACAAAAGGGTGTTGAGCTAATTGCTAGATTTATTCTTGTGATGTTTCAGAGCCAATGTTAACGAAGGGACTTTCACCTACTTCCTAGATATGTTCCTATATGGAGTCATAAACATAGAAGAAGTGGCTTGCTATGAAACTAGCTGTGAGATTCATGTGAAATTGAGAAAAATTACTCCAGGTATTTTATATATCTATTATCTTAACTTTGTAATATATTTAACATGTATAGTAAGACAGTGTAGAAACACTGTACAATGATGTAAAGTAATTGATAGTGAAGAAAGCCAACCTGAAAGGATAGTTAGGTTAGGCCTAGATATAAAAACACACTTCTCTCCATTTCTTCTCTTCTCAAATTATTGCACTATACAACACTTCACACATTGTTTTGAATTTTTGGAGATGTTCCTTTATCATTAGAAGAAACACATTGAAAACACACAAAGAAAGATAGGCTATTGAACTAGTCGTGTTTCTAGAATGGTTTAAAATATGTAACTGAAAACTTGCAGTGTTGCCAAATCGATATAACTAAATATGGTTTGTAAGGAAAAATAGCTTGGTGAGAATTAATAATTAAAAATAAAAATAAACAGGGACTGTACTTGAAATAATAAATAAATAAAAATTGATTTAAAAGATTTAATATATGAAATAATTAATTATATATAATTATTAATATTTTATTTTATTTTATCTCAGATTTAAACCCATTGAGGTGCACGTTCCCATTACCTGAGTTGAGAGTTATTCCAAGTGGCTGTAGGGAATGCTCCGATTACTCTGGTGGTGTAGTAGGAGTCAAAGTCTTTATTGTGGGTGTTAGCTTGGGAAGGAACTGGTTATTAAGATTTTTGTGGCTGGTATCGAAATGGTGATTGTTCATGTATATTCTCAGAGGTTCTGTTGTGAGTCCAATGTATTAAGTCTCACAAAAACGATATTAAAGTTGATAGATTAAGTTGGATGTGTTGCAGTCATAATGGCCTTGGATGGGTTATTGCTTCTTGGTGTTCTTACTATTGAAGGTCTTGCTGGGTGGGTGGATCTTGTAGGTGTTGAAGCGTTGTTTCATACACGGGTGAGAACCTTTTGCTGTGTTGAATGAGGTGAAAACTTTGTTGGGGTTAGGCAATTCCGGGTGTACAAGAAGGTTGTGAAGATTAGATGGCCGTTTGAAAGAAATTCTTGGGGGAGAGCTGAGATAGTTTTGTGTCTGAGTGGAAGAAGTTAGAAAGTTGTAGCCCTTCTTGAGGATCGTGTTGATTCTCAGCTGTCCTGAATGGTATTGGGTAATGGAAGGTATTTAATCAGAAGTTTGTCTGTGATTTGTCGAATCATTTGAGATGGCTCTGGAGATTTGCGTATCAATGAGAGTTGTAGGGTACCCTCGTTCTTGAAATGCTGAGGATGGTTTATTGCAATAGTGAGTGAGGTCAGCACTGTCTGAACATATGTGTTTGACCCTAATGGCCAGGCTGTAGGGGAGAGACTTCTTAGTGTAAGAAGGGTGGCTGCTGCGGTAGTGGATTATTATTAGCACCGCGTCTTACTACCCGTTCGGGCTATACGCAGCGGTAGTGGAGGTATTATTGGGGGTTTGTAGGTTTTATGTGAACTCTCGTTCAAATATTATACAACATACAATGTATTTAACAGTTATTGTATTTGCTTGTAAATCATATCCTATACATATTTATTGAAAATACATCACTAGAAAGTTTTTATGATTTATATTAAAACTGCATTATATACATATTCATATATTAAATATAGGCCCTTTATCAGCCAACAGATATACAAACAAATGTATATCCAAATTAGTTAGCAGAGTTTTGATTAATTTTACATGTAGAAAATGTGGTTTAACAGAGATTATTATAATTAACTTATAATGAGTGATAGAAGTGTACCGATTCATTAAAACAGATACCAATTACCGATTGTTTAAAATAAATGTTCATGCTACGATTATTTACACTGATTAGTCTTGATTATCGATTATTTATTAATAACTATTGGGAAATATTCTTAAGAAAATGATAACAGTTAATGTAATGATACAAAAATATTTTATTTAAAAATCAACATTTAAAGCTTTGATAATTTTAAATGATCTTTGCATAACCAGCGAAAGTTGGAACTAGATTGTTAGTTTTATTAACGGTATGAATTTATATTTATTTGGTTATGTAATCTTTGAATATTCCAAAACCCACATGCAATGTGTATATGTTTGTTTTTTCTTGTTTTTTTTTCTTTCGATTTTGATCACTAAACTCTTACCTAGAAAATTTTGCTTTAAATTTTACTTAAAAATACAATTAATCGGCATAATGATTGCTGATTATGATAATTGCCAATGCATTAATAATTTCCTGATAACGATTCAGTAGAATCTGCATCGGTACACCCCTAATGAGTGATGACTGTATTGTTTATGTGACATTAAAATATTATTGGCATTGTATGTTGGCCTAGACACAGTTGGCCTTTTGTTTTATTTTATTGATTTGTATATTGTTACCAAGCTATTTTAATAGTCTGTCTTGGTTTGTTTATCTGCACACCCATTTTTATTGATAACATTATCAAACAATTTTACTAACAATAACAATTATTAAAAATATCTCTCCTATTATGATAAAACACCTAGGACTTAATGTTTTTCTTGCTGTTAAGGTGTAAAGTGGGCACATTTGCTCCAATCATCTCAAAAAACTGTTTGTGCCAAATGGAACACTGACCATATTGAAGACATTGATGATTATAGTTATAGCTGGGGTAAGTCACACCATTTATGTTCTCTTCCTGGGTCACAAACTTATTTTTGTAATTGTATGTGCTTGGCGGGATGCTGGCTTTTGTGATATATTGAAATTGTTACTATTTTTGTCACCACGTCTAACTACCTGTTTGGATTACACACATATTTACTAATTAAACTACTGTGCTATGTATAAGGGATATTGAATTTATAGGAAGTGTACTCTCATTTGCATGGAGAGGAAATGAGAAAACATTTAGGAAAACCACCCTCATTACACCCGACCAAGATTCAAACCTCAATATTACCGTCATCGGTGAAAGTGACGCCTTAGACCAGTGGTGCACAACCTTTTTTGTGGGTATGACCCCCACTGAAGTGTTATTTTATTTGAAAGGCCCCATTACACCACGTAAATAAAATAAATGTTTTCCTCCTATTAATGTGAAGCCTTCTCTTCCTACACTTTACGTTCATGGGAAATTTTTGGCGCCCTATAAATATTGCTAAGGCTGGCAAATGTCTTAAGTTAGTCATTTTATTGCACATAACATTTGCATATAGGATTACAAAGGCTGCGTCTTATCTAACAGTGGGCTTACATATCTTCTTTTTCATTCATAAAAACATTTCAGTAACCCCTTAATAACCCACGGCCCCCTGGGCTGCTCACCACTGCCTTAGCCCATTCAAAATGGTTAATTATTGTAAATTTTGAATCCCAAGTGCTTATTATACTTAACCTAGATTTCCCCACAGCTCTTTGATCAATAATACTTATTTAATTTAACTTGTGATGCGTCATATAATTGTTTCCTATTGGCTAACTTAGGTGTTTACATTTAAAGAAAATGATGAAACTCTCCCTTTGTTTACTGATTTTGTATAGATACTAAGGCTAGAACCGTTGAAAGTATATACTACTATAGAAGTATCGAAGTATAGGGAAAAACTCTACGCGGCCTATCCAAATTATTTCACTAGTTAAATATCTCGCCGTGAGAAAGCGCTAGTACGATAGTGGCGCATCCTGACGTCCAGTTATGGTACTCTTTGAATATTACTCTATCCCTTTTTGTCTAAAAGAAGAGAGGAATACTTCTCTTGTAAAAGAGGGTTGGTAAGAATTAGGGGGGGTTGAGAAAACTGACAAGGTCTGTTTTCTCATGGTATAAACTAACCGTAATGGGTTTTAGGGGTCGTTTACCTGTCATTCAATAACATTGCATTCAAACCAACCGATGCTTATTTTCTTAGTTTATTAGGCTCTA
>CABFWO010002493.1:0-72843 GCA_902155825.1 Timema genevievae
GATAATGAAGGAGAGGAAATAATAATTTTTAGTTGAGAAATGGCTGATGCATTGTCCATTTTAGTGATGGACGAAATTACGAAGGAAGTGGTAGAAATCATTGAGAAGGGCAGTATAAAAGTAATGGTGTGTTCGAATAACCTAATGGTATGAGTTACTGAGAATAAAGAAGTTTACGGGCAGCTGGATTCGTGGTATTAAGGGGTGGTGTGGTATGGAATGAGGTTTGATGTAAGGAAGTGTAGGATGCTGATTATGACAAGGAAGAGAGACAGGTGCACGACTGGTGGGGGAGTAGGAGGGGAGTAGTTGAAGATAGTGTACAGATTTTAATACCTGGGGATTGTGATAGAAGAAAATGAAATAATAGAATAGAAATCAGTTAGAGAAGGAGGCAAGCAGAAGATTCTTTAAGAAGTGTGCGAAGTATAATTTGGAGAAGGTCTGTGCTGAGGAAGTGTAAAAGAGTGATCTACAGGACATACTATATTCCAATATTGACATACGCAGTGGAAACGTAGGTAATGAAGGAGCAGCATAGAAGCAGAATTCAAGCCTGTGTAATGACATTTTTTAGAAATACTATAAGAGTGAAATGAAAGTGTTGGAGGAATAGTTAAGGAGTATCCAGTGCAGGACATGATAGAGAAAGTACGAATAAGGTTGTATGGTCATGTGAGGAGAAAGGAGGAGGATAAGAACAAAAAAAGATGGTGGATATCAAAGTGAGGGGCAGGAAACCAAGAGGAAGACCAAGGGATAGATGCCTGAAATGAGTGCAGAGAAGTGTTGATGAGAGAAGTGAAGACTGGATCATTTTAGAGGAGTAGAGGTGGGAGGGGGGGAATAGATTAAGATTCTTTGGAGAATCTTATGTTCCAAACAGACCTGAACAGTGGCTTCAGCTGCTTCCAACTAAGTTGTCTGGAAACTTACCCACTCTTCCTCTCACGTACTGGGTTCGTCCCTTAGTATTTAGTTTCTTATTATTCTCTGGCACTCTGTCTTATGTTCTTCCCCTTTCAACGTCCATACCTTTAAACTCCTCTTCTTTGTTTCAGCCGTCCTCTATGTTTTCTCTTTTCATGATAATGATGATGATTATTATTTTATTTATAAGTTTTTTATCTGCATATTTTTTTCCAAAGATATTTTATTTCCCCTCTTTCCTTGTGTCCTGTTTATACTACGCATTACTGAATAGCACGATAGGTGACAAGTGCTTTTAAAAAGAATATTATTAATGTTCACTATTGCGGGTCCAGATGACAGGTTACTGGGATCTAAACAGTCATCCATCCTTCAGAGTCCCATTTTCAAGGCTCACCCACAACAAATTACCATGGGGGATTAACTATACCCAAAAATAAGCAATATACCCTTGGTCACACGGCAATCTCCCCGCCCCCCCCACCCCCCTTAACTAGAATATAGTTTTATTATTTACAGCCAACGAAATATTATGTTTCAGCCTTATGCTTTGTTGGTATCCCAAATCGAATAAGAAAATATCTCTCAACATGTTTTGTTCAAAAGAATATTACCTATTTTCACTAATCAGTAATCGTCCAGCTGACATTTGATTAGGATAGGTGGTGGTCTTTTTGTCTCACTGGTGGAAAATCCTTCTATCGCAATCATCATTGTTATCGGAACGTAACACAATGGATATTCATGCCTGATTAAACGAACACAATAGCTATAGTATAGTTTTAAAATCCCCCTACCGATGTCTTATCACGATGATTGTTAAAGGAAAGTACACGGTAATTGCACATCATGACTATTACATGATGCCAACAAGAAGAAGGTTAGTTTTAAATAATGTATTCATGCACCGCACTGTTGCTCACTCACACTGTTGGTTGGGGTTAGGCATAAACAAGCATGAAATTTTAAATATATTTCGACACTCCCACTAAATGAATGCTTGTTTACAGTCATATAAATGATTAGAAATACAACCTATTTAAGTATAATTAGCTTCAAAAAACTTTATAGCTATACATATTAATGTCAATGAGAAGCATTTATTAGTACTCCAGTATTGTCATTCCAATTGCAGCACGGAGTGTCTGAAAATCATCACGTGGACCAAGTTTAGTTAGTATATCTGCTAACTGGCCTTCAGAGGGTACATGTTTGATGCCGATTTCACCGTTCTCATACTTCTCACGTATGAAGTGGTGACGTATGTTTATGTGTTTAGTTCTCTTGTGGAACTCAGGGTCTCGTAAAAGACGTATTGCACTCTGATTATCAACTTCTAGAACTGTGGCCTTTACCATTATTTCCCCAATGTCAAGTAGAAGATGTCTAAACCATATGACTTCTTTGGCCGCAGTTGATGCAGCAATGTACCTAGCTTCGGTAGTGGAAATGGAGACGGTTTGTTGACTTTGACTAGCCCATGTCACAGGGCCGTTACTCAATTGAAAGAGGTAACCAGTTGTGGAGCGTCGGGTGTCCGAATCGTTTGCGAAGTCAGAGTCCGAGAAGCCAATTAATGGGGGTGGATTCTCACGCCTTGTAAATTCAATGCCATAGGCGGATGTGTCTTTTAAATATTTTAAGATGCGTTTGACTGCATTCCAATGACTTGGTCCATAGTTTGCCAAATATCTACTCACGTTTACAACTGCGTACATAATGTTTGGCCGACTAAATATTGCAGCAAACATTAAGCTGCCAACACCTTCTCAATAGGCTTCTTTTATTTCTTCATTTTCCCCTTTGTTTGAACTCAAGTGAGTGTCTGTATCAGCAGGCAAACTGATTGGCTTAGAATCTTCAAGATTGAATCTCTTGATTATTTGTTTGATATAATTGGCCTGATATAAAAATATTGATCCATTCAGATTATTTTGTTTTATTTCCAGACCCACAAAGTAATTTGGTTCACTGATTGTGACTTCAAAGGTTGTCTTCAGTTTATCGAGTACAAGTTGTAGTGCCATTTTGTTTTCCGCCATGATCAACCTATCATCAACATATAATGCAAGTAGAATCTTTGTTTCATTGAACTAACCTCAATAAACACAATAAGCACAGTCTGCAGTACGTTGGCTGATTCCCAACATTTTCAGGAAACCGTCAAACTTTTCGTTCCAATAACGTTAAGATTGTTTAAGGCCATATAGTAACTTTTTTAACGTGCAGAAAAGGTTTTGGTCAACATTGATTCCATCTGGTGGAAACATGTATATATCTTCCTTGAGTTCACCATACAAAAATGCATTTTTCACATCAAACTGCATGATTTCATAATTGTGTTGAGCTGCGATAGCGAGTAGGACTCGTATAGAGTCATACCGTGTTGTAAGAGAGTAGGTGTCATTTTAGTCGATCCCTTCTTTTTGTGCAAAACCTTTAGCGCATAGCCTTGATTTATATCGTGAAATGTTTCCGTCTTCGGTGCGTTTTACTTTGAAGACCCATTTTGAACCGATAGCATTTTTACCGGGAGGTTATAATACTAGTGCCCATGTGTTGTTCTTTTCCAGCGCATCCAGTTCTTATTTGATTGCATCAGTCCACTACCCCGTATCGGAACTCTTCATGGCTTCCTCATAGGTCTGTGGTACATCTATTTTCACTAGGTTATCTTCATAGCGTTTGGGAGGCCTGATGATATCTCTTGGTCGCAGCTCATAATTTGCTTCAATGTGCCCAGGTTCTTCATAGTTCTGTTAGGGATGTTGAGGGCCTACGTCCTCCTGCTGAATTCTTTGATCGGAATGATGTGTATTTTCTATCAATACTGGGACTACAGTGTTTCTTTGAGGAATAAAACTACTTGAATATTCATTGAAAATCACATTTCTTGAAACTGTAATTTTCCGCGTGTTTTGATTCAGCAAACGATAGTTGGTTGAGTTTCCTTCATATCCTACAAAGATGAGTTTCTTGCTCTTTGGCACCAGTTTGTTTCGCAGTTCCTTTGGTACATGCATGCATGCCTCATTGCCAAAGGTTCTTAGATGTGACATTACAGGCATTTTCCACTCCACATTTCATAGGGTGTCGAGCTTGGTGCTTGAGATGTTGTAGTTCTGTTTAGAATGTAAACAGCTGTGTTTACTGCCTCTGCCAATAAATATGTTGACATATCAGTTGTATATAACAGTGAACGTGCACTTTCCATTATAGTTCTCATGTCACTTTAGGCTCCACCCTTTTGCTCAGAAGTATAAGGTGCTGTTGTTTCAAACTCAATTCCATGTTTTGACATATAATCTTTCATTCCCTGATTACAGTATTCTGTCCCATTGTCAGTATGTAGGGTCTTAATAGAGTATTCATATTTATTCTTGATCATCTATGCAAAATCTTTGAAACACACAACAACATCTGCTTTGTGCTTGATGAAAAATACAACACGATAACCCGAACAGTCATCCTTAAATAATACAAAATATTTAGTACCCTGAACTGATAGTGTTGACATTGGACAACATACGTCAATGTAAATAAGTTCGCCTGGTTTGACCTTGGCATGCTTTGAGGGCGAAAACGGTAACCTGTGCTGTTTACCATACTGACACGACTCACAGAAGAAATCGTCAAGGTAATTAATATTTACACCTTCAACCAAACCTTTGGTAACCATTTCACGCAGAGTTCTCTTATTTATATGTTCGAGTCTCTCGTGCCATAATTTTAGACTACCACTCGCAGTGAAATTTATGCCTACTTCTTGATGTGGGATCACTGTATGGAATAACATCCGATACAGATTGTTGGTTTCCCAAACCGCACTTGCCACTATCTCAGCATATTCGTAAATTTCTGCATATCTACCTTCCTTAAGGATATTCATTCCTTTTCCAGTTATTACACCTTCAGAGAAAAGACTTTTTCTTAGTTCAGGAATGTATAACACATTTGTGGTGATTGAGTCACACCAATTACCTCTAATAAATAAATTAGTTTTGATGTTTCCTCTTCCCTTCACAGAAAGACCTTGGTTGTTTCCAAGCACAACACTCGTATCTTCCACAGTCTCTTCAAACTTGGAAAAATAATCACGATGATTAGTCATGTGTGCAGAAGTGCCACTGTCCATTGTCCAGTTATCTTCGCTGGTGACTGCTGACATTAGCATAACATCCTGCTTCTATGCACTGAATTCTGAGAAATGACCAGCTTGGGAACAGTCACTGTGAGTGTTTTGCTGTCCGTTTTCTTGGGGTTTCTTAGGTGCACGACAGTCACTTGCGTAATGTCCTTTTTTTTGGCAATTATAGCACGTTACTCTTGGTTTTCCTGATCAATTCCTTTGTTTTTGATTAAACTTTTAAAAGTTATTAGTATTTTGAAAATCGCTTTTCAAATTTGTCGAAGTTGAAAATGCACTTTCCGATTGTTCATTTGATGTAAGACTGGCCTCTTCATCCAACAGACGTGCCGTCATATTTGGGATCGTCTGTCTAGCCTCATCTAGTGAAAGCCAGGCTTGCCTGAAGTTTCGAAATTTGGGAAGTTGACTACCAAGAATTTTAGTCACTATAGTAACATTGCTGAGTTGTTCACCAGTCTCTCTCACGTGTCACGTGAGATTTTCTATCTTGGCAATATGATGAGCAATGGAGTCGTTGGCGTAGAGGTGAAAGCATTCGTGGACTAGCATTTTGTTCATTTCTAATTTTTTTCTCAAAGCTAGAGTCTAATTTCTATAGCATTTCTTTAGCCGAGTCGCAATTTTCAACTAATGTGATCTGTGATAGTTCCATTGCTGTAGTGAGTGTAAACATAGCAGTTGCGTTGTCTTTGTTTCACTTTTATAGTTCCTTATCTTTGTCTATTGCCGGCTTTTCTATGGCGCCTTTTGCAACATCAAAGACTCCTTTTGCCCTTAGGGTACATTTCATCTGAAATTTCCATTGATGATAATTATTAGCGTTTAATTTATTTACGTGTGCCACGTCAAACTTTTCAGCCATTATTTCTACTTTGGTCTCACGAATCGTATAACTTCAAACACACGACACGAGGCTGTTTGCTGATCGCGCGACCCTAAAAAGAAAAAGGTGAATCACGTCGCTTCCAAAGGCGAACGCGAATTCGCAAAACGGATTTGTAAATTACCCGAAGGACAGTTTTTATGGAATATTACATGAATATTTGCACAGTTGTTGAGTAACCTGGGCCCATAACCTGTTGAAACTAAAATTGAGGTTGGAACACGCTATTCTTATTTAACACAATGCAAACGGTAATTGTACAACATGACTGTTACATGATGCCAACAAGAAGAAGGTTAGTTTTAAAGAATGTATTCATGCGCTGCACTGTCGCACACTCACACTGTAGGTTAAGGGGCTAGACCTAAACAAGCATGATATTTTAAATATGTTTTGACAGTTTGCTCTCCATTTTATTGTTGAGTAGGATTGTTAAATGTATATACTTTATAAATATATGTATCTTTATAACGTATATACATTATTTTATATATACTTATAAAGTATATTCATTTATATCATTATGTTTAATCATGAAATGCATATTGTGAACTACCAATGTTGTATTGTGGTTTCGATCTTTTGAAAAACGCTGGTGTAGTGTTTGTATTGCAAAAAAAAAAGTTTTATATAGACCAGGCGTGTCAAGCTCATTTGATCATAAGGGCCACATTGGGAAGGCATCCTATGGTGCTCCAACTACGTGCTAGAGAAACCACTGGCAGATAATTCCTATTCTCACTAACTATCCTATTCTATAACAGCTACAATATTGAACTTATTCCCTAATTTAACCTATTAATTAACTTATATATAAACTAACCTAATTTATTAGAACTAACTTATATTACCACAACTCCAGTGTTGACAATTCCTCACTTTTATACATAATATTTCTGTCTCCTATTACTAATTGTAAATCCGATGGTTCTTGTAGGCCGCAATACAGCCAAACTTCCCACTGATAATGAGGGAGGCCCGTCAGCTCTCTTCTTCATCTGGACCCTTATTCCCAAGAGTATGGAGCCTATCTTGCCTCGGGGTAGTCTCCATCATCTTTTTCTATCTTCCTCCATAGTATTTGTGCACCAACGTTGTTTCTTGGCTGATCTGTTCCTTTGGTTCAATCCCCACAGCGACTGGAAACTCCGGTAACGGACCCACCCTCCGACACTCGTTGGCTATACTCATAGCATTCCTACCTCCCTATGAATGACAGTAAAATTATGTATTCGTGTATCACACGCTTCTGCCTAACTCTCTTAGTTTTCTTCACTCTCTTCAGAAAGCTCCAACTCGGTAGTTCAACTGCCTACCATTTCTTCCTCGGCTACAAATCCTCTTCTCCAGAATCTGCCTTTATCATCTGCTCCTCCTTCCACTCGTTCACGTACATACGCCTCTTTTTCTATCAACGACACCTTGTTTGCTAAAGTATCCAACGACTGACACGCCATTCCATCCCTTAACATAGTCCATACAATCTTTCTAGCTAGGCCATGTTGATGTTCCCGCCTAATTTTCTCTTTCTCTGGGCACTCCAGCATCACTTGTTCAGGTGTTGCTACCTCTCCACAGTCGCAATCCGGTTTATCTGTTAAACCCTGATCAAATAGGGATGCTTTGTATGGGCCCTTACCAGTTAGAAAATGAACAAGATCCTGAGACGGAGTGAGTTGTTTTATGCCAAGTCTCTTGGCTATATTTGGAAGCAATGAGAAAGTCCGTCTTCTGGAGGTGTTCGATTCCCAGATTTCCTGCCACTCTTCTTCAAGTGCTCTGTCTATCCCCACCGATGTGGTTACTCCTGCCGTCGTTAGTTTTCAAACCATTTCGAAGGCTCCTCTCTTAAGCCAGTAATAGGCTGCTCTCTTCCTTACCTGCAGGTCAAGAGGTCTTATTCCCAATATCACTGTCAGCGCGTCCGTGGTCACAGCTTGGTAGGCACCCGACACATTCATTAATACATTCCTCTGCAGGCTCAGCAATTTTTTCGCTGGCAAGATGTCCTTCAACCTGTGGGCTTATATGCTGGCTCCGTAAACTACTATCACTACGAGTAAGGCCTGGTGATATGTGATTATAACCTTGATCGGAAGATGAAACCTACGTTGTCCAAAACTTATGATCTTTTGCATCACTGTTATAGCCTTAGCGCACAACTGTTCAATATGAACCTGGAAATTCCTCTTTTCATCTAAGGCTATACCTAAATATCTGGTCATCGTAACTCTCTTCAAGATATTGTTCTAGACCCTCATGATGGGATCCCTCCTTAGTATACCCTTGAAGAGCATATAATTTGTCTTATCTGAAGCCATATTCAGCTTGACTCTTTGCCACCAGTCATTAAGCCCACAAAGGATCCTATTACACCTAGATTCAATTTCTCTGAGTGAGTTACCATTTATGACAATAAGCAGATCATCCGCAAGTGTCACTACACCCGCTCTCTCCAGATAAGCCTCCACTACCAATAGCCCCGACTTTAGCCTCACATTCCAAAAGATCGGGCCACAGACAGATCCCTGTAGACATCCCTTGGTGACTTCTTTTCTATCTTCATACCAGTACATCTCAACGTTGCATAGCGATCCTTACAATAATCCCGAAAACTTATATATAGATATCTAGGGCACCATACTTTCATGAGCCGATCAAACAAGGCAGTCCACCACAAATTGTCAAAAGCTCCTGATATGTAGATAAAAATATCAACTGTTTACTTCATATCTACTTGATCTAACAATTCCATTGCCCTGCCGATCGCATCTTCTGAAACCCATACTGTTGGGGAAGTATTCCCATCATCTCTCTATGCCTGAGCAATCTTGCACATAGTAGTTTTTCCTGTATCTTCCCAAGTATATTTAACAGGAATATCGGTCCATAGGACTTCGGGATCTTAGGATATTTTTCATCTCCCCCTGCTTCCATATATTTGGTATCCTACCCAATTCCAAACATTCGTTCATCAACTGGGCTAGAAACGGGGATATCAAGTCTGTACCAGCCTTAAGTACTTCCGCTGAAATCCCATCTGACCCTTGTGATTCCCATCTGGGGATAATAGAATTCTCTTTAATGTTATCCCCACCTAATAAATGAATTCCTCATAAGCCAGGATAGCAGAGGTAAGATAAGGTCGAATGGCCAGATCTAGAGCATTAATCCCACCCAAAATTCTCTTATATTTTAATCGCAGCAGTTTTGGTACAAAAAGATGGCTTTAGATGATTTTAACTCTCATTAATTCATATTTTAGTCATGCATGTACTGTACTGTACTATCAATGCCAAAACATGGTTGACTCATGACAGATGACATCGCTCACACATTAATATTTGCTTAAACAATACTAATTTTAGTCCAAGCATACACAGTAATATTGATGTATATAATGTATTTTATGAGCAATAAAATTACAAAGCTCCCTTTGTTTGAATTAAAGTTGCTTCTGTTAAAAAAGAAGAAAATATATTGTCTACTTTTTATATATTAATTTTAATGGAGCAGTTTAATTTAATTTCTATTGCTTTTTTTCACAGGGTTTTTATTTTAAAAGTGTTTAATTTAATTTCAATGATATAGAGGTACACCAAGTAAATTCGAATGGATTGTATTGTCACTGAAATTGAGTCTCTATGCCAGTTTCAGTTCTTTTTAGTTGCAAAGGAAGTGGTTGATAAAACCAGCTACACAATTGAGGAAAGCTATGTAGGCCAATCAAGAGACGCTAATAAGAGAGAAAGAATTTAGATGGTCATTTTAATATATTATTATCACCAGAGTTGAATCTGAAAGCCAAATTTAAGCTCTCTTGGTGCAGGGTAAGTTTTTGAAAGAACCCATTACGTATTTTAAAATAAATATATTCAGGTGATTTAATAAAAGGGGTTTAAAAAGAATTTTCATATATATAAAATAAATGGTATGGAAGTCCGCACAGACTTTCTCGCTCTATTGTTTAAAAATGGAGATATTTACTCAAAACTCGTAATATATGTGAAACGAAATAATATACACTAGCAAACCCAAGCATAAATTGGATTATATTTATGTAAAACAATTTTTGAGTCCCGGTTTTAAATTTTATAATTTTATTTTTAAAGAATTAATGTCCTCATTTGTATGTTTGGACCGATAAAAAGATCAATATTGGGTCCACAAGGGCCAACACTTCATATTAAAATTTCGACATCCAGTTCAAATTTTCGACATTTTATTAGGTGTTGCATATCTTCATTCATCGCATTGCTATTAAACTCATTGTTTATAAATTTTGACCAATAAAAAATGTAAATATTGACTATTGTGTCTAAAATGGAGATATATTATTGCTGTACAAACATTTTCTCCTAAAAGTTTTAAGGAAAAATAACATTAACTTTTTGAAAGACTTACTTATATTTAAATACTCTATGGCATTGGAGAATTATTGCGTTAAAACTTAAGTAGTATCTCTTTACAACTAAAGCTCACAAAATTGTATTAATATATTTGCCAATATCTCAGAAATGGTTGCTTTTATAAAATATATTTCATATCAAAGATATTCTTATTTTTAGTGGTACTATAATTTTGCAATGATATTTAGTATCTCAAATATTTGCGGAGATACGTAAATTTCAGCTTCTGTAAAGTACCCTAAAAGCCATTTTCATGAGAAAATGAAAATAGCATTTTATTTATAATCTTAATCAACGCCTAGATACGAATTTTAATCAAAATCGTTAGAGCCGATTTTGATAAAATCGATTTTTTCTCTTTTGCCCTTTATTAAACTACACTTAATTTTAAGTTTAACCAGACAAACAGACAGACGGCATTGCGAAGACCACTTTTTAGTGTTCAGGGGGTCATGAGGCGTCGACATCCATCGACATCCATCGACATTTCAGGTTAGATTTTTTTTTACGGTCACAATACTTTACCTTTTGTGTTCGAAAGGTTAAAAAATATAAATATTTGCATATAGCTTGAAAGTTATTGGTTTTACAAAACTATGCTTTGAATAAATTATCTGTATTATAAATAGCTCTACATATTTGTATTGATAAGTAGTTTCATATCTCAAATAGTTTCGGAGATATGATAAAAATTGTTAATTTACGCATCAGATCGCAGCCCTTAGAAGTCATTTTGTCGAAATATTGAGGGTAACCATTTTGTTTGGAATATTTATAAATGTTTTGAAATAAAATGTAATCAAAATCGTTAGAGCCGATTTTTAGAAAATCGACATTTTTTCTTTTTGCCCTTCAGTAAACTACTCTTAATTTTAGGCCGATCGGTAAAATAGTTAAGGCTCTAGTTGGAGGTACATACAGACAGACAGACGGACGGAAATTCAAAAATCACTTTTTCGGATTCGGGGGGCTACGATCACAATACTTTCTCTACCTGTAAGATAGAGAGAAAGTGAAAATAATTACAAGAAGGTTTAATTAGAAATAATTACTTTCTCGCTTTTCTTTAAACATTGCCAACCCTTTAAGGTAAAGTATTACGACCGTAAGAAAAATCTAGCCCGAGATGTTGATGGATGTCAACGTTTCATGACCCCTCCCCAACCCTAAAAAGTGGTATTTGCAACGCCGTCTGTCTAACCCTAAAATTAATAGCAGTTTACTAAAGGGTGAAAAGAGAAAAATTCCATTTTCTCAAAATCGGCTATAACGATTCTCTCTCTCTCTCTCTCAATAATTACTTATTTAATTGGTCAAAATTTATAAAAGAGAAATTTAATAGCAATTCAATAACCATAAGATTTTCCTAGTATATGACGAAAATTTTAACCGGAAGTCAAAATTTTAATATGAAGTGTTGACCCTTGGGGACCCAATATCGATATTTTGTATTGATCCAAATATACAAATGAAGCCGTTAGTTCTTTAAAAATAAAATTATGAAATTTAAAACCATGAATAAAAAATGTTTTACGTATGTCTAGCGCAATTTGTTCTTGGGTTTGCTAGTGTATATTATATTGCGAATTTTGAGTAAATATCTCCATTTCTAAAAAAATAGAGCGAGAAATTTCGTGAGGAGTTCCGTACCATTTATTTTAAAAATAATCAGGGCTATTTAACATAGGCTACACTTTCTAGATAAAATGTTTTATATTATCATATGACTTACAATCTGACTTAATTCTAGAACAAAGACCACACCCAGTTTCATCAGTGTGGAAAGGGAGATTCTAATTTCACCATGATATATTTTATTTCCATATCAGATATTGAACACTGGATCCTTAACTTGATAGAGAGACGTCCTACCAACCAAACTAAAGTATCGGAATTGTAATTTTTACTTAAGGATTAAACAGGTATTTCCTGACGGTCTAGTATCCCATACTCTCTCCAAGCGCGTTCTGGTACATTACTCTAAAATTTGCTTTCATATTGTTTTCTAGACTTAGATACTAAACATAAACAATAATCTTGTTGAGCATGGAAAGTTTTAAAAAGAACAACACTCCCCACAGCTCGACCGTTAGTAAACCACAGTAAACATCCGGTAAAAGTTTAAGATAAATTAGCATCAGTGACCTCTATTAATTACGATGAACGGATACTGAGTGAAACCACAACGATATATAAGCTTCCAAAAGTATTTATAAATAAACACGAGAGCTTTTAATGCATCACTTATTAATGGCCTGGGCTTGCTCTTAGGGTTCTAGTACCTCATCAAGAGTGTTATCGAGTGTATAATATCAGTATAATATGTGTTTGAAAAACCTATATTCTATCTTTAAGAAGTTATCTTGAAATATTTGTTAAAAATGATGATCTTAAAATAACTCTGAGTTAATAGAAATCCCATTTGTGAAATAAGGCTTAGTGCATCAAACGCAGTAAGTATATTAATTGGTCATGGTTAACTGCGTTTACCTTTAGTATCAGATAAATTGATTATGTATTTTGTCGGATCTACTTATTCTTAAATTGTGTTCAAATACAAAATCAAATTTCGAAACAAATATAATAATGTTTTAGTAATCATTAATAGAGTGAAAAACCTAAATAACAATCTATTATATCGTCAGATACAATATTCATATTAATATAAATAATAATAATAACGATAACAATGATGATGATGATGATGATGTTGATGATGATAACGATGACGATAGTAATACTACTAATAATAATAGTAATAATAATACTATAGGTATTTCATTAGTGTAATTTGCGATTTTGATTGTATTTGCATTATACTATTATTACCAATGTACGAGTATAGTTGTTCATTTTCATTATGTGTCGTAAGAAATATTTTAGTAATGAAAAGATTAAAATATTTGTATAATTATTGATTCCATAAAATGTTGTTTTAGAATAAATCAACATCAGCCTACTATATCATGTTTTAGTGTAAAAATGTATGAAACTAATAAAATTGTATTTACTATTAAATAGTAAATAAAATTTTATTAATTAATATTTATTATTAATTTAATTATTAATTTTGTAATTTAATACATATTCACAGTTCTAGCGTGGTATATTATTTATTAGCACCACGTCTTACTACCCGTTCTGTTTGTACGCACTTACGCTAATGTGCAATGGTAGGGTGATTATGAGATGAAATGGAGGACCTACAGTTTAACGTGGAATCTGAACCACGGTGGAGGCCTGGCATTCCTCACATTCACAAGTTGTGATTAATACACATCTTGTCAGAGATGAAGGAAGAGTTTGGCATTCAGATAAATCCGTGCCGGGACCGAGGATTGAACCCCGGACCCCTAGCACGAAAGTCTGTCACCTTACCCCTAGACCACCAGGTCACCAAGTAGTATGGTATAGATTCAAGGAGACTTTAGGCTATCACTTCATTATATATGTATTCTTAGCACCGCGTCTTAATATTTTCATTTTTTTTCTATTGTGTATTTGCCTGATATATACCTATTCACATGCACTGATAGGGTATAGGAAATAGTAAGGTAAAACTTAGATACATTGTAACCACATTTACGTGTAGGTAGGGTGGAAAAAAAAAACACTCTTTGTAGACACACACCTGGGCGGGATTTGATGCCTGGCCTCCCCATCACTGGCAAACCAGACCATACCCCAATTTGATTACGAATGAACATATCTGAGAGCTAGAAAACTTCCAATTTGTGTATGCTTTGGCCAGGATGAATTTCAATGAAAGACCAAACCAGGTGACAAATGCATTTCCTTCTATTTGTGACAATCTTAGGTACTCTCCCCTAATAGCTCTCGTCAAGGCTAAGTACAAGTTTGGACTCTTACCCCATTCAATACAGAGGTGATTGCTACCTGCGATAAAGGTTTCAGAGGATTATAGCTTTGTTCGTTTTGAATTAAATAGCCAAAGCTATTATTTATGCTATTAGTGGGAATTACACCATCTAGATATCATATTCTGAAAATTGAAAAATGACACCTGGACACGGGAATCGAACCCGGGATAGCTTGTGATATTAATATAATCAAATACTTGTAGCCGACGATTTCTGCCAAGTCCATCATAGACTCTGCCTTAAAATATGAGTGAAGAATGACCCTGGACACGAGACGATTCCTAGATAGCTCAGTGGTTAGAGCATTGGCATAATAAACCAAAGGTCCCAGGTTCGATTCCCGTGTCCAGGTGTCATTTTTCAATTTTCAGAATTTGTTTGTTTTGCTTGCTAACTTAGTCTCAATATTTGGATGGGTTAAGAAAAGGGGGTGGCCTCTAAAGTTCTGATAGTTCTGGCAACACTGTGGGCTGACTGAGCCGCCGAAGACAAAGTATAACTCATTTGGTTTCTTCTGATACCGTAAATTAGGGGCTGTCGCTGATGTGACTCTTCACTTCCAATGACCATTGACCAGGCCCTTAACACATTGTGAATTACTATTGCCTTTATATAATTTATGATAAAAACAAAGTTAATGTGATTATTTCACACATAGGCCCATACTTTGTGACTGCGTGAGACCGAGTCGAAGGGATTATTTCACCGTCATATCATTTGACTGCTAAAGCACGAGTGCCCTTTCTATTTGAGTCATGGGGTGGATTACTAACTATGTGGCCTTAAGGAAGATTCCTACACCAAGGCGTTAACCTAGCAACATTTCTCTAATAAAAAATAACTGCGCCAAGGATACGCTTTCACCTAAAAAAAATACAACTAGCGAGCCCTTGCCATGTAGGCTACATCGGATATTGGAGGACTCTATGCAGGGACAGCTCTTAAACGTAGTTTGTTTTTTTGTATGCCAAGATAATAAATAGCCAACTAAACAACACAGTTGATAATGTCCCCATTTTAAGCTAACCTATTTGCAGAAAGTAAAAAAGTGATGCCTGAATGTATTATACTGGGCAGTTCAATCCTATAAATTTTCGAGGGGTCACTCACAATGTTATGTTACTTTAAGGGTTCACCCAAAGATATTTCCTGTGACCATATATTTGTTCTTCAATAACTTCTCTATTAATCATCTACATCGGTTGTAAATTTGAGCTAATGCAGATAGTACGTTTGGCCAGGACTTGCAGAACTATATTAGTCATATACGAAAATTAATCATTGCCAGGCTTCCAATTAAGATCAAGGATGCTATGAATGGTTTGTTAAGGTGTGAGGTAGTGTGTTTAGGTATTCTTGAGGTAAAACTCTTAGTACTGTTTGTGAGTTGATTGATCATTTGCTCAATTAAAACCCACCCTTTATTAAAAACTCGGTTAGCTCTTATTGAAGGAATAGGGTGTCTTCTGAGTTGTCAGTACCAGCGATAATACTATCGGCGAATGTCTGTGTTTTTAACTCTTTGGATGATTCGGTTGGACTTATCCTCAACAAATTAATATAAAGTCTCAATTTCAAGATAAGGAAAGCTTGGTACACCTTATGTGACTTTGGCTATCTGGTACACCGTTAGAGACAAAATAATTTTCGTGCCAAAAGAACCTTTGGGGATTTTGGTCATCTCAATATGTTTTATGGTTTTGTACATTTAGCAAACGTCTATACTAAACACAATTTGTATTACTTCTGGGCCTGGATTCACTAACGGGAGCAAATAGTTGCAGAGGTGAAAGTTTGAAAGATGTGTCCAAATCCCTATTCACTAAAAGAAACAGGCGCAATTTGAGAGCAAAGTTGCTCCTTTTATTTGCCACCCCTAATGAGTAGGCGCAACTATTAAATAACGATTGTCACTTCAATAAATTTAAATGAAGGCATATTATCGGATTGGCTTAAAATACTATTAGTTAACTGTACTTAAATTAATAATAAAGAAATTAAAATAGCATACGTCTGTCAAACACAAAATTTGTTTCAATTCAGATGGCGGTAACAAAGCAATTACTAACCTTTTATTGTTGAATTTTTATATTCAAACAATGCAACGGCATTTCTTGCATTATTACAAAATAAAACGTCAAACAAAACCACGAAGTGTGTAATTTTTGTCAAGATCCAAAGAGGTTTGTATTCCTCTAAGTCCAGACATCTCGTCACTAAATATGGCGTTCAGTATAGCTTTAAAATAAGTTTTAAAGTTTCTATAAATATTTTATTAATGTAACTTAGGCTTTAAGCTTATAATATAAATAAATACATAATAATGTACAAACATTGTTTCTTTAAAGCACGCAGAAAGAGGCCGCTTCTAATTTTATTGCTAGTTTATAAGCAAAATGTTTAGAACTCTTTGTATTTGCCGTAATTTTCATTAGATATTTAAAATAAAGTAGCCTTGACTTTGAAAGTAAATTCTTCACAAGGATTGGTTGAAAAGATCGCAATTGATAACATTTATGGTGATGTCACCATAATCTTGCCACCAGTTTGCGCCTTGTTTAGTGAATATGGAAATGGAGCAAATAATAAGGCATATTTATGGGAGTATCTTGAGTGCAAAGTTGCGCCATTTCTAGACTTGCCCCGAAGCAGAATTGCACTCGTTAGTGAATCTAGGCCCTGAAGTTCACAATATTTGAAATATTTTTTTTTCTGGTAGCAGTAAATCATATAATGAAAGGCCAGACATAATATTTGCGCTTGCGTCAAATAATATATAGTGCCTATATGTAATTTTGTAAAATTATTTATATATTTATACACACAAGGGTGTGATAGAAGGTAATGTTTGGAATTGTTTGGGGAAGAGTTTTTAAATACTTTCATGTGTACAGATTTACCATAGTAATACATGAATTCAAAATATAATTTCTTGATAATGGGCTTAGAATTTAATTTATTTTCAAGGGTATTTAATCGCCGTCTTGCGGCAGATGATGAACCATATAGAAAGCATAGGTATTTTTTTGATCAGAAATTTAAGGATATTATAATATACTTGAGCAGTGTGCGTGAAGTAGAAGGGATTTTGTTCTCATCTTGAGTACATGATTGCAAAATCTATTTTTTTTTTTGTTTTTCCAGAACAGCTGAAATAAATTGCGAAGGTCAATATTTATGACTGACAATAATGTTGTAAAATTATACGAAACGTGTTGGGTAGGCCTATATTTCATGTGCCCTACTTTTACCTTGAAAGATAACAGTCTTACCTTGTTTGGTTCTAATATAGTGTAATTTATAATAGCGTAAGAATTTTATAAGTCAATGCAGAGGTGTGCACTCATTTACCCTGAAAGATAATAGTATTTCCTTGACAGAAGATGCTAAGACCCTATCCTATAAGCTACGCCATAGTGGGAACATGCAAGATATGCCTGCTACCTTTCAGTTTAGATTATATCTACACACTTTATTTAAAAATTGTTTATTTCTTGTTATTGTGAAACTACACATATGTTAACAATTCAAAATAAGCTTAATAAAACCTCTATTTGATGAACTTAAAATTTGTTCTGAGTTAAAATATTGGCATTAAGCCGACCCAGCAACCGAGTTGCGACCCACGATTTAGGAAACGCTGTTTTATACCGTGGACAATTTGACGTTGGAAAATTACGGTAAAATTACCCTATTATTTTAAAAATAATAACTTAATTGTTTTAATTCTATATCTGTTTATCCATCATATTTGGTTATGGACTTTGTGTAAAAAAGTTTTTAACTAAATATAATTTAAAATGTTTGTTTCTAAACTTAAGTTTTGCTCTCTTTTTCTAGATACAAATAAGGAACACACATGGATTCTTATTTTGATGATTTAAATAACTACACAGCACCAAACGACAATGAATCTATTACAGCTCATAACCATACTATACAGTTATTTAGCAATAATTCCCTCAACACAACATTTTCTGATTATGAAGACTCAGGTATTTTCAAATATTACTATCACTCACCTTTAGACTTTATATATCAAATTAGTATATATAATTACCATAACGTCTATTCTTTTGATACTAGAGTTAAGTATTACAATTATGTGTGTGTAACAGACACAGCATATATTATAATCGAATATGCTACCGAAGAGCGCGGGTGCATAAAAGTGCAAGTGAAAAGTGGGTACAAAACAGCGCAAACAATCGGGTTACAAAAGAACTCAGGAACAGTACATAAGAGCGTAATTCTTAACTGCCGTAAAAAGTCGAGTGTCTCTTTCCTTTCTTTTGTTTGGTGGCAGGAATGCGTAGGCTACTGGAATTATTAACTGTCCAGCTTCACTCTTTGAAACCTGATTGTCCTCTAACCTAAGTTAATCTAAGCTAACCTAACATAACCTAACCTAGCCTACCCTTAAAGCTCAATGTTAGTAAATTGAAAGCCACGTTAAGACTGTTTGTGCGACTGTACAATTGTTACCCAGTTAAATACAGACCCCCTTGTGCTGTTTTGGAGAAGAAAGAGGTCACTTTAAGGTCACGAAACACTTTCGCGATCTGTAAAACTGTACACTTGTGCCGTTTTGTGTCTGCTCTATTTTGGGACCACTAGGTTTCGCTATTATGTACCTGTGCTGTTTTGTACCCGTGCTCTTCGGGGATGCAACCATTATAATCATCTTCCTTCACCCTATTTTTACATCTGAATCGTCTAAGATTTTAAATTAACTCTTTTCTAGCATATTTAATTCTTGTCAAATTGAAAAAATAGTTTAGCTACAGTTATTAGAATAGAAATGTCTCTACCACAGGAAATCCAGGTCTAGGAATACAAAGAATGTATAGATATGAAAAAAGTATCTAAAAAGACTAGGTATTTCACTTATCCCGTAAAACCTCTATTAACTGAAATAAAGGGGGGTAAAACCGTTTCGGATGAGTAAATTTTCGGATATGAAATTAATACCTCTCTGAAGAGTTAAAAGGTAAAAAAAATATAAATTACATAACATACATAGTTACAGAAAAGTATATATTGCATATGTACAGTATGTACATACACAAGAAATACTAATACTGTATTTAAATAAATCGTTATTCAGTATAACAAAGCTAAATACATCACAAAACTAAATTTATCATTTCTTCTTAAAATAATATGAAATTTTCTTTTAACTCTTTATTTCGATTTGTACATCTTAACAAATGAACGTTTTACCGACGTAAAACTTTTATTTGGAATTCTGAACATTTAAAAATGACACCTGGACACGGGAATCGAACCCGGGATCTTTGGCTTAGTATGGCAATGTTCTACCACTGAGCTATCCAGGAGTCGTCTCATGCGCAGGGTCATTCTTCACTCATATTTTAAGGCAGAGTCTATGATGGACGTGCGGAAATCGTCAGCTTAATAACAGCTTCGGCTATTTGATTCTTAATATTATCCGTACAATTATAATAATAATTGTACGAGTGGCAGTAACAAGCCATCTACCGAGTCGAACATGGATGCGTTATCTGATAGCTCGTGATCTTAATTGATCACATAATATGTGTAGATAATTATTTCCGCACGTCCATCACAGAATCAACCTTAAAATATGAGTGAGGAATGACCCAAGACATAAGATGATTCCTGGATAGCTCAGTGGTTAGAGTGTTGGAGTACTAAGCCTAAGGTTCCAGGTACAATAATTACTGGCTTAAAGCTATTTGCTAAGCAAAGTAAAATGTTTTTCTGTACTTGAGCAGATGTATGGCAAGAAATTAATTATCCCAAGGTAAGCGATTTTGCTGCATTCTAGTGAATGTGTGGTGAGTTAAGAAGAGTCCACCAGTTTTAAATTCAACTTTTTTTGGGTGTGTTTCTGCTGCCTTTTGTAAGTCATTAGTTGAACAAATAATACGGTAAAAGTTTACTCTCTATTTGATTAGATCCAAGCAAACAAATTAAGACTTAGGGCCCACCATTTGTGGATACAATTTCTATTATTCATTAGGGTTCCTCATAGGAAGAATTTTGATGAAAAAGAAGAAACACACCAAATGAAATCATGGTTAAAACACAATGCGACACATACGCCATATCCGTAGGTCCGTAGTCCGTACTCCGTGTTCCTGGTCCATAAGAAATTCTACTCTTGATTAAAGAGTCAATATCCGTAATCACGTGACCGTTTCATCCAATCAAATAAATGGTACGGCGCACCGCACAGACTTTCTCTCTCTTTCTATAAACTCGTAAGATTTCTGAACGGAATAATGTACATTGTATCATCACCACTCCACATAAGAACACGCATAAAATAATATACAATGATATAGAATCAATGAGAAAAGAGGCGCATCTTTGTCCACCTAAGAGCATTTCAAACAGTTTAATGTCTTCCACAAGGGTCAACACTTCGTATTAAAATTTCGATTTTTGGTTAAAATTTTAACATTTTATAAGGTGTTGCAGATCTTCAAGTCATCGCATTGATATTTAATTATTCATTTATACATTTTGACCAATAAAAAATGTAAATATTGACTATTGAGTCTAAAATGGAGATAGATCATTGCTATGCAAACATTTCTCCTAAGAGATTTAAGGAAAAATAA
This sequence comes from Timema genevievae, assembly GCA_902155825.1. NCBI lineage: Eukaryota > Metazoa > Arthropoda > Insecta > Phasmatodea > Timematidae > Timema > Timema genevievae. Next base: position 20,865 of record CABFWO010002493.1, read on the forward strand.
CATACTTTTTTAGATACTTATATTTAATTACTCTATGGCATTGGAGAATTATTGCGTTAAGACTTAAGTAGTATATGTTTACAACTAAAGCTCACAAAATTGTATTAATATATTTGCAAATATCTCAGAAACTGTTGCTTTTATAAAAATATATGTCAAATAAAAGTTTTTTATTTCTAATAGTCCTACAATTTTGCAATGATAAGTTGTTTAGTTTCTCAAATAGTTGTGGAGATACGGAAATTAACGCTTCTGTAAAGTACCCTAAAAATCATTTTCATAGGAAAATGAAAATAGCCAGTTTATTTATAATCTTAATCAACGCCTAGATACGAATTTTAATCAAAATCGTTTGAGCAGATTTTGAGAAAACCAAATTTTTCTCTTTTCGCCCTTCAGTAAACTACCCTTAATTTTAAGTTTTTATAGACACACAGACAGACGGCATTGCAAAGACTATTTTTTAGGGTTCGGGGGGTCATGAGACGTCGACATCCATCAACATTTCAGGTTAGTTTTTTTTACGGTCGCAATACTTAAACTTTAATGTCCAAAAAGTTAAAAAAATTATATAATTGCGTATAGATTGAAAGTTATTGATTTTATAAAAATATGTTTCGGATAAAATATCTGTATTATAAATATATATACATATTTGTAATGCTAAGTAATTTCATATCTCAAATAGTTTCGGAGCTATTATAAAAAATGTTAATTTACGCATCAGACCGGAGCCCTTAAAGCCATTTTGCCGAAATATTGAGAGTAGCCATTTTGTTTGGAATATTTATTAATGTTCATAAATGAAATTTAATCAAAATCGTTAGAGCCGATTTTGAGAAAATCGACTTTTTCTCTTTTTTCCCTTCAGTAAACTACCCTTAATTTTAGGGGTAGATATCCAATTCCAAAAACCCCTCGGGGCAACCATATGAAAACCCTAGATATCAAGTTTTAGCTCAATTGGTAAAATAGTTTAGGCTCTAGTTGGAGGTACAGACAGACAGACAGTCAGACAGACGGAAATTCAAAAACAACTTTTTCGGATTCAGGGAGTCAAGATTCATCAAAATCTCGAGTTCGATTTTTTTGACGATCACCATACTTTCTCTACCTGTAAGATAGAGAGAAAGTAAAAATTCGAAAGAAAATCGTCTACAGCAAGGAGCGAGCGTCAAGCAGTCAGCTGATTATAAATAATATAAGAATTAAAGAAACCAAAAACAACTTTGTTGAGAAAACTTTCAGTATATACTAAAATGTAGGTTAAGTACAATCACAAGAAATATATTTATAGCTCTATTTTAACCATCAAACTTAAAATAAATAAGTGTTTGAAATTAAAATGCAAAACGGATGTACTAGTATTTTGGATGAAAACAAAACAAGCAATTTTAATATTTTTAATAATAGGGGTATTGAACCTACAAAAGCAAAGACAATATTTCTGAGAACTTGCTATTTCTCAGAATATATTTTCCTAGAAGCTACTTTTCCCGGGGTGTTTAGATATTTAGAAAAATGTTTCTGAAATAGCTCCCATTTTGTATATGTTTCCATAGCAACGAATCCTCTCACTGCCATTCGTTCTTTTATTTCAATGCGCATGTACATAAATTACTCGGCTGTGATTGGTAGTCCATATAAACTAATTGGTAGACAGTTAAAGTTGGGCAATTTCTACGGAGTAGGGGCTTACGGATAAGGACTCTGTGGTAAGAGCAATCTAATATTGTGGCATCGATTTCTTACGGATCACGGACTAAGGACCGCGGACCTACGATACCAGTGGCGTATTCTCTGGGTATGGTAGTCCTGAGCTGCATACCCATAATGATATGAACTAGTTTTTTTTAAAAATTCAATGCTGTCTGTAAGAACTGTGTAAATATTAATGTTTAAATTGTTAATTAATATAAATGTAATGAATTATTATACTGTGTTTTAAGTAATTCTTCTTCCAAAAGGTTTTACTTAGCACAATAGGAAACCCAGGGCTTGCTGCTTGAAAACCGCAAGGCAAGCTAGGGAGGCTCTAATGACCTTGCTCAATGTTTAGGGGGTTGCAACACATTCCTTTCCGTTCGCCCACCAATGAGTTCGGTTTTTTACACCCCAGGTCATGCTGTTCATGTGAAGCAAGCTAAGAACTGTGCCAACTATTGAAAACAGATTCAAGATCCCAATGTTTATTTACTAAGCTAATTTAGTATAGTTTAAGTAAAATCACATAAAATATATTTAAATTAATTGTAAAATAATAGTATATGTAACAAGCTTTAAATTATACACTAATTAAATACATTGAGTTATCTTTAGGTATTCTAGCCACATGTATTATCATGTATTTGGCACACATTTAACCACTTTTTCAAATTTAGGTATTTCAGCACTGATAGTTAGGGAAGGGGTGAGGGGTTGGGTAGGGCGGGTGACGAGGCTACTTTAACCGTAGATGACGGTTATTCTTGTTTTTCTTTAGTAGAAAGGATCGTGGAGTTTTAATAGTGTTATTTTAGTTTTTGTTTTGCATTTACGACTTACTAGTCATTGTGATTTTATATAATTATACAACAAAGAATCCCAAAAGTCAGGAGTTTGATTTCACCATTTCAAGATGATTTAGAAGGAAAAGGTAAAATAAAATATATTTTCATATGATTTACTTAATCAGTAGCGCACCCAGTCACTTACTTTGGAGAGGGAGGCATTCAATAAAGGCTGTAGCAAGAATGAAATTTTGATGGAGAGAGCGGGTTTGGAGTTGCACAGCCTCCTAAGCCCTGAAGGCCGGTAATATTTATGAATATTAAATGCTTTTATAAATAATTTGGAATAGTTTTATAGTAATTAAGAGATTTAAACAATGCAAATGGTATCGAAGCTATTATTTGTATGTTTTTTCAATTGTTAGTTTTGTGTCTAACGGTAAACCTTATGAATATTAGGCTTAAGTCTGAAGCCTGTTCTTAAAATGTAGCATATACATTCGACACATCTTCAATGCTAAATATTTTAGTTATACTTAATATTATTTAAATTTTTATTAACATTATTTGTGGTGTTGGGGACAGAGGGGTGGTCAAATACCCTGTTTACCCCTCTACCCCTTAGGTGCACTAATGCTTACAGCAAAAGATATGTGTAAATATATTAGCAATAAACCAATGACGTAGCGATAGAGTATTAAGGTGGGGTGCTAGTGAGCGCCAGTTTAGTGCAGTAATTTTGCAGTTTTTATGGCATAAACATTATTTGGCAAAAATAGATCAAATATTTCTTCTATAGAAACATAGAGTTTAGCTTTATGCACATACTAATCTCAACAGTTCTTTAATATCTCTCATGAGCATAGCGGCATTTGGTGACAAACTTTTTAAATGCAGAGAAAAAGTTGTCACTAAATTCCAGGACACCCTTGACAGATATTAAAGAACTGTTGAGATTAGCATGTGCAGAAAACTAAACTCTATGTTTCTATAGAAGAAATATTTGATTTATTTTGTTCAAAAAATGTTTATGCTATAAAAACTGCAAAAATAATTCCCTAAACTCACGCTCACTAGCACCCCATCTTAATAGTCCGAGATAATCTCCTAAATAGATTCTGGAGCATAAATTCTCAAGTTGGGAGAGTCGTTGTTTCCATGCAGCATTGTGTGATATAAGTTGGCTTCAAGAAATAGTTTTAATTGCAACGTGAGTTTGACAATCCACCTGATTCCCTCTCATCAAGATCTGATGGACGCTTGATCAATGTATCACTTCATTTTACTCTTATTATGATTGTTTTCTTTGAGTATTACTAACTGTGTGTTTTTAATAACACTAGGCTAATTTAATAGGCTCTCTCTCTATTATGTATTCAGAAATGTGCCCATACCACTCTTAGCCCCGACATTAATAATTACTTAGATTTCTAATCATGTAGATATCATTACAATTTGAGGACCACCAATGTGGTCTAGTGGTCATAGGTTCTAGCTACGGATCCAGAGGTCCCGGGTTTGATTCCCGGCACGTCCAGATTATCTGGGAAGCAGTGGGTCTGGAACGGGTTAGATTCAGCCTAGGTTGGATAAACAAGGAGCTACTCGAATAAAGTTGTAGTGGCTCCGGTATAGAAAGTCGAGCTTAATGGCTGGAGTCATCGTTGTGCTGACCACATGACACCCTCTATCCGCAAGAGTTGGCACTAATTCGCCAAACAGTTTGGTAGCCACTCGGTAGGTATAGCCTGAATGCGGGCTGACACCATTGAGTTACTTTTATTACATTTTGAGTGGATGGTAATCATCGTTATGGATACATAAAAGAAGAGAGAATATGAGAGTGGGGGGGAGGGGGGGGAGATAAGCTCAAAATTTCCTAAGCTAGCATATGGTTGAAGGGAAATAATAAATGTTCGAGAACCACTGTTCTATAGGGACACATCTTCAAATATATCCCTTGAAATAATCCCTTGACGTTCTTGGACAACGATGGTTGAGGATCCTCGGCCCCCAAATCTCCCCTGCAACTTTTAGAGTACAGCATACCTATTAATTGTTCTCAGAATACGCCACTGACGGATACGAAGTCTGTGTCGGGGCCTTTAGCCAATGTGGTAGGGCCTATAGCATGCAAAATTGGTGAAAGTTAATAAATTATAATATTGAAAAATAATAATTAAGAAATAGCAAATTTACCAGATATTAAAACTATGTACTTGAGTATTCCATGCTGTGTGATTTATGAAACTGATATGAGAATTGTAAATAACGTGCATATATAAAGTGAGAGAAGACCTTTCTGGAAATATATAGTAAGAAGTCAAAGATATTATGTACTGAGATATTGTGAAATGAGATAGTAGATAGATATATTTGAATTTTATTTAAATCAATATGCTATATGGAATGGAAAAGAGAATGATAAAAAAAGGAAGTGAAAAAAGGTTCAAGTCTTCTCGACACTGGCCCGAACAGGTCATTAGCTACTATGAAAGGATGGGTGGGTGCAGGCAGGAATGAAGGGTTTTTTGATCTTGGTTTGTATAGGGAGTTTTCTTGGGGTATTAATGAGTATTTGGTTTTCAAAAATGGTTTTTTCATTCAATATATTTTTGTTATTTTATAAGACAGTTTGAATACAAATATTTTCGGCTGTGTTCATTGTTGTGCCTTTTGAGAGGTTGTAAATTAGTTTCATACTTTTGTTCACTGGATTAGGTTGCTGTCCTGACTTTTTGAAGTGTTCAGAAAATGTTGATTTATTCCCATCATATTTGAAATCACTCATGTGTTCAGAAAACCTAGTAGAAATTTGGCGCCCAGATTCTCCTATGTATACGCTGTTGCAATCATAGGTGAGTTGATATATGCCACTTTTTTCATATTGTTTGGTTCTGTTTATGTTAGAGTTGTTGATATATTGTTTGATGTTGTTATTAGTGCGGAAGGCTACCTTTAATTTGTGTGTTTGAAAATGTTGGTGATTCTATTAATTTCTTTTCATGTGCAGTTGAACTTGATCCATTTTGTCTTGATTTCTGAATTTGCATTAGAATTGTTGAGAGTGGATTTGTTGATAAGTTGTGATTTTTGTTTTTTTAAACTAATGAATGGGAGTTCCATTCCATATAGCATATTGATTCAAATAAAATTCAACCATTGGGAACAGCAAGCTGTTTGATAACATTGAGTTCATTTTTGAAGTTATTTTTGTTGAGAGGTTTATGAAGTAGTCTATATATAAGACTGTTGAAAGCAGCTCTTTTATGGATTGTGGGATGATTAGAATGATTCGTGATAATTGCATCAGTGTGCGTGGGTTTTCTGTATATCTTATATTCAAAATTGTTATGCTTGTTTTTGGTGATATTAATATCAAGGTAGTTGATACTATTATTGATTTCATGCTCTAAGGTTAATTTAAGTTGAGAATGAATATTACTGAGATTTGGAATTAAATCAAGTGAAGGTGAATTAGGATCTTGTTTATAAATTATGAGGATATCATTTACATATCGACAGTAGAATTTTATATTGATGAGATTTTTGAGTTGGCTTATTATTTTATCATCATTGTGTTGTAAGAAAATTTCAGACATTAGACATCAAATAGGAGAACCTATTGCTAAACCATTATTTTGAGAGTAAAATTTGTTGTTAAATTGGAAATAGTTTTGATTGGAAACATATTTGAGGACAGATGTAATTTGTTTGATATAATCAGAAGAAGCATTATTATTTTTAAAATGGTTTTGGTAATGTTAATGGTTTCATTTACAGATACATTTGTGTACATGTTAGAAATATCTAGTGATATGAATTTTAAATGATCATTTAGAGGAACGTTTTTAAGTTTTTCAATTAAGTCATAAGAACTTTTTACGTTATAAGTTATGTTAAGAGATTATGTCTTTCACGTTAATTTAATAAAACTTGTACAACCTAATTTCATTAAAAATTGAATTTTATCTATAAATATTCTTAAACGTTCCTTATTAAACAATTAAAATGTTTTTCAAAAATCTTAAATTATTTGGGTTTGTGGATACCTACCTTCTAAGATAGACATTCTGTGCGAACAGAATGATAATTAAAGGGGAATGTGTTTAATCTTGGAACTCTTGTACCTTGGAACAATAGCAAATTTTTTAGTACATACAATGCAATTTGTTCTCTAATACGTAATGCTACTTCCTGTAGAAGGTCTTCTGTTTGCAAATATCTACTTCCTAAATTCATTGCTAGTATAGTTTGTGTATAGTCTTTAGATTGGTAAAATATTATTTTACAGCGTGCGTTTTCATTTCAATGAATTTCCATAATATATACTACTGAATTCCCTTTAAGTTATTATTTAACTATAAGTATGTCAGTATTAAATGCAATAACTAGTAGGGAGGAAAGTATTAGTTGCACCAGAAGTAATCAATAGGTTTTATCTCATTTTTGCTTACAGGTTATTGAACATACCTAGAAAAAATGAAGGACATAAACGAGAAAAAATTGTGGAAATTAATAATGAAAGAGTTGTTACAGCAGTGAGTCTTGGTGAAATGTCACTGTGCCAAGTTAGTACAGTATTTTATGTAAAACTAAGAACATCACCTCGGAATATTCAAGCATATACACTGCACAATTAGAAATGTATAGGCTTACATATCAACAAATTCTGTAAATAATTTTTTATTGCACAAATGAATAAGGATTTAGTAGAGTATATTCGACTAGAAGATCTACTGTATTATGAATGGACCGAAATGGTAGTTTGGAAACTTGAATTCCATTAGGGGCCTACTGGTATACAAAAGAAGACAAATAAAAATATATTTTTCAGAGGAACAAAAACAAATTAGCAGAATGTGAATGGATGAGATCTGAATAAAAATAAAGCACGAACATAATATTTATCTGCAGAAACCAGAAGATCTCAGTACCAGTAACATCATGACATGACATAGGTGTAACAATCCCCCCGTTCCCCTAACCACCCGATTAATTGGGATTGCAAAATTAAATGCTACTTTTAGGATTGTAATTTTAAGAACAATTATAATATGCTATCAATATATTTTTTATATAAATTTTTGACAAAATTCTATACAGGAGAGGGAAAAAATCTATTGATGTATACACAAGCATTTCTTGTCATGTTGGCCTTCTCAACAAAATTTAAACGTAATCATTATAGTCAAATTTTATTACTGTCGATCCATTTGACAATAGATTGTTACAGCATGAACAAGAATGGTACAGAATAAAGCCAAACATGTGGAACCCTTATACATACAACCTGAGAAATAAAGCATAACCTCCTAGTAAAACTCAATGACACATTTAATTGTGTATTTAAATGAGTCACTGGACCCACGTAAGAGAAAATATGGAAATAAAAATATAAATCTCAAAATGGGTGAAAATGTAAAGATGGTTTAGTATGAAAAAACAAACAAAATAAACAAGATTACGCTGCTTGTTTGCATTATGGTGAAGTTTACAGAATAAGGCACGATTGCTGCCCATCATAATACGCGGTGTGTAAGTTACATATGCAAATAGAAATTCGTTAGGCACTCAGCCATATTATTGCAGTTTTAATATTTGTTTTAGATATGCCACCTCGTGCATGTCTTTTGATTTAATATTTAGTACCCACACAAAAAAAAACACTTATTTAAATGTTTTGGAAGCTTTTGTCATTTGATAATTTGTTTTAAATCTGCAGCTCACCAATCTTACTTTGAACAGTCAAATTCACTGTCTCCTTTTAAACTTTTGAACTAATTTCCAGATATCTTATCTCACTTGGAACACAAAGCCATTTAGCATGACACTTATATTGATTTTTTGTACCTTCTTTAGGCTATAATAACCATGTACGTTAAAATTAAAAGCATGCATTTATTTAAGGCAATTTCAGAATATACAAATAGTCACTGCAAACATTTTAAACTGATTTTGTCCAAATGTGTTTATTAAATAAAAATATATTCACACACAAATAAACACGCACGGCATTTCTTTAAACTGTTTTGTGCTCTATAATTATGGGCATCACTAAAAGGGATGATGAAATAAACATAGCAGCTATTATATTTTCTATAATTTTTGTGGAATTTGTTTGGGTATTTTTTGCAATAGCAATTTTAGTATATATGTAAATAATAATCACTATCGCTTTTATGATAAGAAAAATACAAATTTATAGCTATGAACATTTATTGTTTAAATTATATATAATCCAAATGTTAAGTAAAACGCGATGCTAAATACCCAAGTGTGGATCAAAATCTACAAAACTGAATAGTTTCCAGGTGAAAGTAGCCCCCTATTTTGGCTCCAGCTTGAATTCCTTTAAACACCACCTAGTTCTACAAACAGAAGATCCTCCACAAGTTTAAAACACCACTAATGCGTGTAATTGTATGGCATAAGTGGTGCCAGATTCATTATTGAACTCACCAACTGTGAGGTGTATATGGCATTTTAGAGAGCTGGCATAAGTGTGTGCTTATGGGGGTGCCAGTTGGAAGACGAAGGTTGTGGAATCAATTCCTTCCACCCCTGAGAATTGTTTTGCTTAATCTTTCTAACAATTAGAATAAATACAAAGCAGAACAAATCAATGCTTTATCATCATCAATGGAGATGGTATCAACTAAGGAAGCGCTAAGAAAAGCAAATGAAGAAAGGAAACTTTTGAAAAGTATACAGCAAATAAGAGTTAGCATTGTAGGCCATATACTGAGAAATGATAATTTGACAGAGATGATGTTGAAGGAAGAAATTCAAAAGGGAGATCAAGACTGAATCACATGAATCAAATAGTGGACGATTTTGGCTGAAGAAATTACAAACATGTAACAAAATCGGCCCAGGATAGGAAAAAGTGGAGAGCTGCATTAATCTAATCACAGGATTGATGAGCATAATGATGATTCTTTCAAAATCATACATGATAAAATTATTTCAATGTCAACCGTGTGCTGAAGGGTACAATTTTTTTTAAAACTAGTCAATAATATCAATCAAGCCTATGTCCATATCCACAGCCAACCTTTGTTCATTGAATTGGACCATTAGGTGTTGTAGCAAGATCTCAAGCCTACATTAACCACTACCCTTGAAATATACATCGATGCATTTTCTAGAAAAAAAATAATAGGTAATTTGCTGTTCTTTTTGTCACTTCAATTTTTTTTTTTGCATAGTCTGGGTGCCCCGGCAACCACGGCTCCCACATTGCGCGGCTTATGTGTGCTGGTGTCAAGGGTTGTTAGGTTGAACCGGTGACAATCTCAATCTCAGCTTGGTGGTTGGACTATCATGCCAAAGCTTTGACAGGAATGGCCAGCGGTACGGAAAACAAAAATAAAAAAGTATAGGCCTATATTCAATATCAAATTAAAAAAAATTTTTTTTTTCAGGTACCTCCATTTAATTGCTCTAGTATTTGCTTAAACGTCTGTCATTCATAATATTTATTGTTGCTTCTTACATGCTTAGGACAATCTAAGGGTCTAGGACTGCAATTATTGTTAATTCCAGGTCACTATACTTTACCTGTTTTTTCATTACTTAGAAGACATATATTGACCACAGCAAACGTTAAGTTAGTTATATAACTTTGTTTCAAGAGATGACAACTTAGTAATCCTTATACCAGAACTAAACTACCATACTTTAATAAACTTGTTGCAACTTATTCTTATTAGTGTTTGATTTATAATACAAAAGTAGCATTTTTCAAAATCTTTGCGTTAAAAATATGGTTCTAATTCTTTCTATTTATAAACTGGTGGACTTGGCTTATATCTATGATAAAATGATTACCTTGGATTTGAAACGTTAATAACATAAAAAAGTAAATTAAAAATACTGAATTAAAATGCCTTCCATAACAAATAATCTGATAATTTTGATAACTTAGTGAAACACTGTACTATTTGACGTTGTAAACAAGTTAGAAAATTTAAATAATTAATACAGCCCAATGATGTATTTGTGATCTTAATAGGCCTACTTATTCACTCAAACATTTGTGAGCACTATGTTAAATAATAGCTCGTTTTTAAATCGCAATAATTTATGTAATTAACAATATTATAGGAAATAATAGAAGCAGCTTATGAATTAAATTCAACTTATGTACTGTAGTTTGTGTAACAATTTGGACAGAACGCCCACCTAACTAATAAAAACATATTTTAATAAACTAATCCTTGAAAAATGGCAGTGCATATCAGAAATAATACATTAGATTAATCAAATGTTTTTAATTTTAGGTGGTCTACTTGCTTCAGGGGTGCTGTATCATTTCTTTCAAAGTTTATATGTTGCAATCTGCTTGGTCAGCATAATTGGAAATTTTACATCATATATCGTTCTCCTTCATCGCAAATCAAGAGTTACAGAATCTATACTGTTTATGGTGAACCTTGGATTATCAGATCTTCTTTTAATACTATTATGCATTCCTAATAACTTTATGGATCAAACTTGGTATGGAGATGTTATTACTTGCACATTGTATAATGCGGCCAGTGAAGTATGCTTTGGTGTGTCTGTGTCAACATTGATGGTGATTGGTGTAAAAGAGTGTTTTTCAAACAGTAGTGATACACATATAGTCACTAAAAAATTACAAACTATTTTTAAAATAATTGGAATTTGGCTAGTGGCTCTTATTCAATCTATGACAACAGCTTTCTACTCAAAACTTACAAAAATAGATTGTGGTAGTTTTGATACCTGTAGCCATGTGAACATAGAGTATATAATGACCATTGTGAATTTTATGTATGTGTTTTGCATTCCTTGTTTGGTTTTAACAATGTGTAGTTTCTATCTACAATGTAAACTTCATTATTTACAGACACCAGAATCTATTAATGAAGGTCGTTCTGACACAATTTCTCAGAAAAAAAGTATTAAAATGGTACTCTATTTTATATTACTAGCAATTGTTTGTTACCTACCATATTTTATACATACAGTTATAATATTTTTACATGAAATATTGCCCGAGTATATTTCCATCAGTAGGGATGACATTGAATTTATAATTCCAATAACATATTGGTTTGAATACGCTCATGCATGCTTGTATCCAGTTATTATTTTGACAGTAAATAGAAAGAAAAGAAGACGTAGTAAAAATTCAAGATTTTGTTTAAATTCTTGTTGCTACTGTAAAAAAGAAAAAAGGATGAGTACTAATGTTGGTTTATTAGTGTAAATAAATACTTTTTAATAAATAAAAATATATTCCTTATATTAAATGGTATTACTTTTGAAATGTGTTTTATTCCCCTATTGTGCTCATTAGGATTACATTATGCATTACTGGCCAATATGTAAATAAAATGAACCACTATTAAAATCTTAATTTAAAAATTAAGAAAAATAAAGTTTTTTATAAAACAAATGTACTTTTTCAAAACTAATTTTAGTTTTTTGAAGCTTTTAAAATTTGTTAAACTAATCAAATTCACTTACTCAAAATAATAATTCCTTTTGACAATCTATTTATTACTCCTAAGTTAAATTTTAAAAGAATGTAGTAGTAAGCCCAGGATGATCATATATATATATCGAATTAACAGTAACATATATGTATAATTATATGTTATTGTTAATTTGATAAATCAGGTTAATATACACAATCACCGGATTTTATGCATATTGACCAATAGTTCTGGTGGATGTGATGTGATGTGCCCTTACACTTTTAAAAATTAATGGTTTTCTTATTGCAATCGTTTGTTCCGAATTGTTACACAAAAATTTTTGTTTGTTCTGTTTTGAAAAGCCCACAAATATGTTTACATTGGGGGAAGCGGGGCCAACTTCACGGTAGCCCATTCTGGTTTGAATAATATATAGGCACTTATGTTAAATTAGTATATTTTTTAATGATATTGATATTTTATAATGCAGATATACTTGAAACCTATTCTTTTTAATCAAACAGTTGTAGGAATGAGAAAATAATGCTGAAAATTAATTATGTATCCTACTTGTTTGTCATGTTTGTAAAATCCACATAACTGAAGAGACACTGAAATTAAATGGTGAAAAGCACCGTTGGGATGGGATTTTTTTTAAAGTAAATTTTTGTAAATCAATATTATATTTACCAGAGTGCAAGAGTTTAGCTGTTAAAAGAATTTATTGCATACCTATTTTTAGTTTCCATTTGTAAGGGACGCGTTTGATTCATTCATGTATATTGATTTCGATTTTTTGTTTAAATTCTTAGTTTGGTTTTTTTTGGCAAATTTGTAGCAATTTTTTAGAATTTCAGGCTATTCTAGAGATATTTTTTTAAATAACTTTTTTGGAAATTTATTCTGGGTCTTGTTAGTAAACTTTGATTGATTTGAAAACATAATTTTTACTGTCAAGGAGTTTCTTAGTCTTCTTCGTAAGTGTCAGAGTTGGAATAATTGACACTTGCTTCCATCCATGTCTCTTTGTGGTCAAAGATACTACTTACTACATCATAACAGTAATAGTAGCAAACAAAAGGAAAGTGCAATGTCAATTCTTTAGGATAACATAGATCTAAGCTCTCTTGAGGTGGTGGAGGAAGGAGGAGGTAAGCTCTTAAGTATCTTTTGGTAATTTCACAACTGCCCAAGTAGACGAAACCAATATTTTGGAGCTTAGGAGGAAGTGAGGCCTATAAAAATACTTTTCTTTACTATGAGTTTTATGGCATGCAATAAGTTGTAGACCAAGGTCTCCCTAGTTTTGTATTTCTGACTTGCTTCACCTTGTTATTGTATTTTTGTGCATAGTGAGCGAATCAAACCCAATATTTTTCATATATTGACATAAAGGGTCGTACATTCTTTACTTGGTGCCCTGTGTGAGCATACAGGTTGCACACACAAAAGGCCATCATCACTAGTGACACTAGTTTATTTAGCTTTTGTAAGAGATCTAAGAACTAACAAACTAAAATATAATGCACAATAATCTGGAACCTAAAAAAGTTTTAAAATCAAAATTACAAATTTTGTTATATTTTATCTAGTTGAGGTAAGGAAAGGGAGCTTAGAATAGTAATAAAAATATATTAATTTTAAAACTATCAACATGAAATAAACACATTTAAAAAAAAATTCAGAACAAAATAAAGATAAAACATATTTAGGAACATTCAAACAAACTAACAACAAACTTTAAACAAAAAATGTTCAAGTTTTGAGAGAATGTTAGAGAGCTACTACTAGAAAAAATTATTGAGGCTTTACCAAAAGAATAAATGAAAATCTTAGCAAAAAGTAATCTAAAATAAACCAAGAACAAATTATTAATTGCAAAGATTAAATATAAATTTTTAAAAGTTGTATGTGTTCATGTGGAGAATATGGTTGCCAAAAAGGTGTCAATACACGCTCATAGTGTAAATATCTCATGTGTTGTCTTGCCAAAACGAAATGTGCATATTTTTTTTTAGAAACCATCCTGAACAAATGATTGCAATCATAAAAATATGGATTTTCAAAAGATGGGGGAGGGGGATCAACTTCATGGACATGCAATGTAAATATACAATTTATGGGCATATAAAAACAGATCAAACTATTTTTTCTGGAACAAACGAACAACAAATTATTGCAATCATAAAATGTTTTTAGGGGGAAAGGACGGTGAGGCAGCTTCATGGAGGTCCAACGTAAACATATCATTTTTGAGCGTATCGAAACCGAATAACTGATTTTTTTGTGAAACAATTCAGAACTAACGAAAAAAGTATTGTTATCATAAAAAAAATGTTTTTAAAAGGGGAGAAGGGCAAATCCATGGATGTCAAATGTTAACGTATAATTAATTTTGGGAATGTATCAAAACGTAATAAAAAAATTAACAATCAGAAACAAACGATTGCAACAATAAAACTTTCAATTTTCAAAAGTGGTAAGGAGATATCGTAAAGTTGGCACTACCAATGTAAACATACCATTTGTGAGATTATCAAAACGGATGAGACAAAATTTTTGTGGGACAATCCGAAACAAACGAATGCAATCGTAAATACATGGATTTTTCAAAGTGGAAGGGCTACCGTGAAGTTGTCATGAATTAACAAAGTGTCACAAGTTCATGTCTCATTTGTGCAAGAACAAATGCGAAACAAACGAGCCTTTATGTGGTACAATCTGGAACAAATGACCGCAACCATAAAATGTAAATTTTCCAAAGTGGGGGAAGTGGGGGTTACCGTAAAGTTGGACCCCCAAATGTAAACATATCATTCGTGGGCCTATCAAAACGGAACAAATGAAAATTTTTGCGGAACAATCCATTACAAGAGAAGCACAAACGACTGCAATCAAAAAAACTTGAATTTTTAAATGGGAGGGGGGGCGCAACTTCGCGGACATATTTTTTTCCCAGTTGGTATCGACTCATGGTACAAATTGGGGGATTATTTGCATTTGGTTATGAAAATATTAAATATCTATCCATGTTTCCGGTGATATTATTATTGACGGAGGTATCTTTCTCATCAATAATCTGGGTAAGTCATTGTCACTTTTCTATAGAACTCAAAATTCTTCATTTTATATTGAATTAATCTCACAACTATCATCTTCTTCAGAGCTTTGGAATTCTGAATTGGTACATTCAACAACAGAATACTTATGTCTAATAATGTAATCAATTGGGAAAGGAGGGAGTTCTTCCCCACCGGACATGTACTCTGTATCACATATGTCTTTTCTGTAAATGGAAAAAATATTGGGCCTAAATTATCATTTCAAAATGTATACTATTTATTCTAATACAGAATAGACAACTAATGATTTTGCAATAGAAATAAAGGATATTATAAAGATAGGTATGCTTTATACACCTATATAAGTTGTAATTATATATATATATATATATATATATATATATATATATATATATATATATATATATATNTGAATCAGGCCGAAAATATGTATTCAAAAAATTACTAGGAACTTGCAGCAATCAACTCGAGTTACAAAAAAAGGTAGGTTTATTAATAATTTACCTAAACAAATAAAAAATATATATAATTTTTACATATTTTTTAGGTGGCTTTCCACATGTGTTCTCTTTCTATAGTTTTCCCATACACTCTCTACGTAAATAGGGTGCATTTACTATAAAAATTTGTTTACTTCTCCTTGCACCCTAGAATAACTTAAACCTCAAAACATAATCACTAATTAATTCAAAGTGCCTAAAAACATTGAAGAGCAATTATATATATGTTTATTATAAGTTACGAGACATTCCTTTGTGAATGAAATAATTATTCCATTACATTATTTGCAAAAAAATAATAAAAATAATGGTAGATAGATTGTCGTTACAATAGTAAATAGCGATTTTTTACTTGAAGTAAATTCAAATAAATTCAAAGTGCTCACACACTTGCGAATTCAAACATCAATTACTACCGTAATATCATACTTGGGCCTAAAATTACTCTCTAAGTGAGTTCAAAATACATAAATAATGAACACTATACCTTCCTACATTGTTTAGGTACCCAACAGGATATCTCATTGATTGGCACATCATTATAGACTACTTTTATAGGAACTACAACTTTTAATTTGACCTGATTATACCCTTATAGGTGGGATTAACAAAGAAATTCTAAATATTCAAATACAATAGTTTCCAAAATCCAAGCCATATACAATGTTGGAAAAATTGCCAGCTTAAACGTAGATTCTTGCATTCACACCATTTTTAAGGTGATAAAAAATCTATTTCTTACCAAGCATATTGTAACGTAGGGCGCGTGTGACCTGGGAGGGTCATGGGGGCTGGTCACACTTCACCGTGCGGACCACGAATTCTTTTAAGGATATTGAAATGGGTTGCTGATTAAACACAAATGAAAATGCCCACAGAATATTCAAGGTTTTGACTATTAAAACTAAAACATATATACACACACAGATTTACTATGCATCTAAATTAATTATAACTGAACAAGTCATAAAATAAAATATAAAGAGTCTTAATCAATTATGTAAGTTAATAAACCAATAAGAACACATGAAAATAGAATTAAACTAACTAAACAAATTAACAACTATAAAATACGTCATAACTATTCAAATATCAAAAACAGTAGTCTACAATAACAACAAATGTCTACATCACCCGTGTACTTATCCCGCACACGATACACAAATGCCGGACTCACCGACCCACCCGCGGACAAGCCGACCTGCTCGCTGGTCACACTGGCTCACACACCGGTTCACAACTCGCACTGGGGACTCCCGGACTCACTGGTTGAGAACCAAGAACTGAGCACACCTGGCTATCGATGACCGTGTATATATAGGGGTGGTCCCAGCTAATGGTCTGGAATCCTCCACTTCTAGAATACTAGGCCAGAATTAAAAGGACCACCCAGACCCTTCCAGACGTGTGCCCCGTCCTCCTCCCTGTCTCCTCTAGTCCCCCAGCCAAGTGAGAAGGCAGCCGCCTACCTGTTAGACAAGGAGGGAGACAAAGAGAACAGGGAGGGTAGCCAGGGTAAACAATGAGAGCGCACCGGTCCCACTGTTAAACACTAATCTCGTTACAATATTTTCAAGAGGCCCCTCAATAAATAGTTTTACAGCTGTGGGAGAGTACGTAAGAAAATACAGGCTATAAATGTGATATAATGATAGTACCATAGGCCGACAGGTTAGCTCAGTCGCTAGTGGGATGGTCTAATGTGCAATGGGTTTCGGGTTCGATTTCTGGTAGGGGCGTAATTTTTATTATTTGATCAATTTTCGGCCTTCTTCTGGATGTTGTATATGTCTTAGAATTCAATAATTCTATTTATCCGTGGAAACTTGCCGTATTCCTAAAATTATCAAATATTTGAACAATATAATCAATTTAATTTTAACCACTTGACTTTTTGGGTTTGCTTCTTAAGGTAAAGTGTGTATATATATATATATATATAACCACTTGACTTTTTGGGTTTGCTTCTTAAGGTAAAGTGTGTATATATATATATATATATATATATATATATATATTAATGCTTTCATAATCACCATTTATGCACACATTATATTTACCTATAGCCTAGGCCTAACTAATTTTAGGAAAATCGACCAGATGATTTAAAATGTAGACAGTCACTAAAGTTAATTAAAATGTAATTAATCAATAAAATTTAACATGCAGATAACCCCATATGAACCAAGAACTAAGCTTTGACTGACAGTATAAATTTTATTACCTCTAATTAAAATATAATTACATATATAAAACATAGATAATTTAATTGAAGATAATAATTGCAGTTTTCACTAAATTGAAGATCGTGAAACTATTTTTTCCATATGCACATTAATGTATCCATAGTAATAAGTTTTGCCAATTTAAGTTATATAAAATAATGCATTTTTCTGCATTAATAATGACTAAACTAGTTCAAATAGCTAAGAAATTAAAACACTATAAACTGCCTAAATTACTTTTTTTTTCATGAAAAAGATTCATTATACAATGGCTGTAAAAAGTGCTTTCAAAAGTTAAGCATTTATTTCATCATTCTTGATATGTAATGTGTCAAGACCTTGGGTGATCGCTTACAGCCATTTATTGTTTATTAGCTTGTATATTCTGTGTTACTGATTCTGAAAAACCCAAACATATAAAATAAAGATAAAGCCTATCTGACTATAGAATACATTATGTTCATTCTCAGTTTCAAAGCTTGACGTTTTCCAGGTTGTGATGGAAGGAACGATTGTTTATTATTTAATTTTTTATATATATATAATATATATATATATATATAGTTTCTTTACAGTTCACAGAGATCACAAATAAAACACAAATCTAAATATTACTACAACATGTTTCAATAATGAAATAACCCCGGCAGTGATAAAAAGATCAATATCACTACAATATGAGGCTAATTATTTCAAGAGACAACTTGTGAATGATCGTTCGAACATAAATCTCGCATGGACTGTAGATTACTTGGGTTTCTGTTACTATACAGCTGGAGTAACCGCTGTGTGTTGTGCTAATTGTGCAGGTGGGCTATCAGTCGTTCTTGTGAACTAAGCTACACTTCCCTACAAAGTTTTGATCCTGTGAGCCAACTTGGAATTTCAGTGCATATTTTTATGTCATATGAAAATCAAGTTATTCAGTAAAGCATTGCATATTTAAGTATGAATATATTTTGTAGGCTTAAGTATACACATCTATAAGTTGTATGAATACTAATATTTAATATTTATAGATGAATTAGTATTAATAAACAATTGTTGAGTTGTGTTGATTTTAAGGGAACTTTAAGTATATGTATATAGAGTATGCTTCTACCGACGGTAAAATTCCAGCTTTATCAAATATAGTATTAAAGATACTAAATTCCAATTTTCAAATTTTTATTTCAAAAAGTGTGGCTTAAAACTAGTTTCGGAAAACGTAAAAATTGAAGTTTCTTACCTTCATAGCGTGTTAGTAAAAATACATTTATGGTGTGTAACATTTCATAGAAGAAAACTCTTTTGAATGGTGAAAAAAAAAAAAATTCTGTACATATGGCCTTAAGATTGTTTTGAAGCTGCATCCAGCANAAAAAAAAAGTACATTTGGCCTTAACACAGAAGAGCGGGAAGGCCAGGCAATGGGACCTCCTCTGCTAATCTACTAGCTGTCTCATACATGAGATGCATGTGTGCCTGCTCCGTAAACATATAGCTTGGCATGGTGCATGGTGGCTGTTCTTGTGTGAGTATGAACACCGCAAGCCTAAGACGTGCAATGTACACCTGCAGCAGCTCAGAGTCAAATGGGGGAGTGCGCACAAAGCTTACATCTCCAGGTGAAACGCCAGGCATATGCTTTTACACTTATAGGTTGCCCACCTTACCTGCTCATTACCGTCGCCATTTTTCGGCATAAGGGGGCATTTCCAGACATAAGTTTCTTAACTAAATGTGTTCCATCTCGGTTCATCTACAACCCCTGTAAATTTGTAACACTTATTCTGATACACCCTGTATAAGTTCCTGTCCAGGAATATGACTTGCTTGGTGTCAGTGAAAATGTTTCTTCTCTTCCCTCTTTATTTGTTTGATAAAGGTAACAATGTTGAAATATTACTCGTTTATGTTTAAATGTGTATGTGACTACTTCTTATATAGGCCACAGACAAGGTACACACTAGACCCACAGGCTCCAGGTTAAAATGGTTGCATTCTTTGGGAGGCCTTCAACACAGGGATTGATAGGTGCCATCAAGGGGCATTTAAAAACACAAACTCATTTTAAAGATGGTTTCACTAGAGAGAAGGCACAAATATCTTTTCATGGCTTCCACAAATCTAGGTAAGGTAGCGACCTAACTCCCTCAATGAGCTTTAACACTAGTAAACTGTAGTGTTGATAGACTCAACCTGGTTCAAGGAGGGCAGCGAGACTCCCATAAGGCTGAGGATCTGGTGTATACCCTGTCGGTGCTCTAGATGGACTTTATTAAAAATTTGCACTTGTTAGTTTATTTTTTCCTTATTTTTTATCAATTTACATTACTAAAATATAATTTAGCTGTTAGGCCTCCTTATTGTTAAACATAAATATATAATTCATAATAGTATAGAGCATCTACACACCTCAAGTATAATCTACACTGCCAGAAATACAATTTCATTTATGTTGAGAACCATAGTGAGTGTTATAATATTTAAACCTACATGAAAGAAATCTAATAAGTTTTATTCTTCTTAGTGAGCCTGAATTGAATGAATTGTACAGTACATAGCTAGAATTATTTTTTTGAATTAATTTTTTCACAGATTAAAGAATTATGGAAACTGTTTTCAAAATAACCTTTTATACTAACTAATAGTAATGTGAAAATACAAAATATTATTTTAAACTAGGATTTTTAATGACCTTGATCATTTTAACTAGGCAATCTTAATTTTCTTGGTTAATAATAACCCTATAAATCATATATTTTTATATTAGTTTTATAGTACTTTAATTATAAAGTGCTTCAAATAAATATGTATAGTCTTTATTCTCACCTTTATAAGTGTGTTTCAGCATGAGCTTCATTTATACATTTAATTTCACAGAAAAATAATTTGAAAATGACTAACATGGCAATGCAAACAATATAAATATAATCCAGCTTATTAAATAGTTTAGATATAGATTGACAAAGTATTTTAAACTAATACAATATTACATATATAAATAATTTTCTATAGGTAACATTATTCCAAAAAACAATTTATTCATAGAAATATTTAGAGTGGCAAACTTAGGATAAAATGGCTCCTTGACAAATTGAATTATTTTGTATTGTACTATTTAAAGTTTATATTCTTTTACTGTCCTAATTTCGACATATTGCGTGTGAAGGCGAAGGACCACATATATATCATTGGCAAACACTCGATGAAATAGAGGAGAGTTTTTCAAGAATAAAATCGGGCATACAGGTTGATTGTGAACATTCTTTGGTTCTTCCACATCCCAAATTTCCAGCAAGCTACAGCCTCCTCTAAAAAATAAATAAAAAAATAATGATGAGCAATTCCATGAAGATATTTTTGGACACATTAAAAAAACTATTTATTAATTATATTAATAAAAGTAAGCACCTTGGGTTTGCAGACCACACTATATTATTTACAAAACAAATATAATCAACTATTTGTTCTGGTGGA
The DNA here is from genome assembly GCA_902155825.1 of Timema genevievae. Lineage (NCBI taxonomy): Eukaryota > Metazoa > Arthropoda > Insecta > Phasmatodea > Timematidae > Timema > Timema genevievae. The sequence goes on from CABFWO010002493.1 coordinate 42,073, forward strand.
AGACATCACAATGACTATGTATCTTTGCAGATTATGCGTAATGATTGGGATGATGTAGTTGGAGTTAGTTGCTGGGGGGATTTGGGGTAAAAGGTCAGATGAATGATGCAAATTAAAGATTGGTTTGCTGGTTGACTCCACCCCAGTTGAAAGCATAATTTAAAAACCAAGCAGGACACTGTAGGAATAAAATATGAACTATAACAACAACGGCAAAACAAAAATTATAATAGTTTTATTAATATTTTTTGTTCTTTAAATAAGTTATGAAAAAGCCAATTATAAAACAATCCTTATGGAAGTACTCTTAAAAGCATTTACTAACACTTTTGATTGATGATATAGTCTTACTCGGAACAAAATAACTATTTACACATAAGTGACTTTCAACCAATGTTTGCAATTAAAAAAAGTTCTGCTAGCTGTCAATCCCCACCAGTCCTACATTGGATAATAACACTGTAATAATATTGTATATACATACATATTCTAAAATTATGTCAGTCTATGAAGGGGTTAAAAGATTTCAGCCTAACACAATGGGTTATTGGGTAGTGCGATCCAAGTTAGTTGTCAGTAGGATAATATTGAGCAATTAAAAAATCGCTTTATACTAGTAGTTTAAGATTGTTATTAGACACATTCTTTTTTAGTTTCTTCTTCCTATAACTTAATCAAATTAATGTTCATGCACATAAACCTGACTATACTTTGGCTTAAGAGGTGCAGTAGAGGGGTGGAAAGACGCCTAAGAAATCATATGTTGACTTTGAGAATTGATATTAGTATGCTCAACTGGGACAAGTGCGTTAAAAGAGACTCGCAGTGAGTATTAACTGAAAAAAAATGTTATTTTGACTATTGTAGTTAAAAGTTGTGTATTTTTGTAGTGAATTTGTAAATATTCCAGAAGATTGATCAAATTCCCTGACATTTCCTTGAGCAAGCAAATTCCCTGACATTTCACTGTTTTCTATATCACTGGACACCCTAAGTCACTAACTGTTCCTTTTTCTATTCTGCTTTGTCTTGACATTCATTTTTGAAATCCACGTATTTACACTAATGTGTAGGAATAAGTAAAGTATAATATAGAAGAAATGTACACACATTTTATTGGAGGGAGAGTGGAAGACCATTTTTTGGGGAAAAATACTTTTGTTAACATGGTCTGGATTCTAACCATGACTTCCCTGTCATTGACAAACTAAACAGGTTGAGAACGAGGTTTTTGAATGTGTACTCACCAGTGTTGATAAATTTAATACTTTTTCCAAATCATTCCCAAAAAACCTCTCAACAATTACATTTAAATTGCACATCAAAGATAGAATCTCATTGGAAGCTTAATACACAATCTTTCTCACATTCCTTGAGGTATTCCCAAATGCTCTCCAATGATGTTGACAATTCAAAGTCTCACCCCCAGTGAAAACATTCTATCAAAATTATTTTCCTGAACACTAGCCCCTGTTTTACAAATCATATAGCTATAATAAATAAGTTCATACAAATACATAGTTATACTAAAATCATTCACATTGAATGATTTACCAATTGTTTAAAGTAAGAGTTTCAATCTCTAATATAGTTCTTTAAAATTAGCTTTCAGTATAAATAAGAACATCCTAATGGATGCTGGTTGGGATGCGCCCTTAGAATTACAGAAACAATAATGTTATAAAAAATTTAAGGATTAAAAAAAAAGTCATATTTAAAATGCAATTTTATTTATTTATTTACATTTTGATTATAGATTATTTATTTGGAGCTACTATGATGCTCCCTAGTGGTTTAGTTTAACACAATTTTAGGACATACCTAAAAACCAGATCCCATGTATTTAATATATCACTTAATGTGAACAAAATCAATAATGAAAGGGGAAAAATCATAACAATTCAGTAAAGTTGAACACTTGTGCTTATCATCTTTGTAAAAATTCGAGATTCGTAGGCAAAATTGAGATTTGGATTTGAGATTCAGATGCACTTAACATTTGGATTCTACTCATCTCTAGACACAAACTTTAGTAAAATTCGAGTAACATGAGATAAAGTTTTCAAAGTTTAGCTATAGACATGTAAGATGCAAACCATACTACATAGCATAAAATCCCCCGATGGACATTTTGTCTAACAAGATTTCTAAATAAACAAATCAAATCTTTAGAATAAGTTCAACCACAGCACCAAAATATGATAAATATTGGCTAATTTTAAAGATGTATTTAAATTGCAAGATCTTCTATAAAAAGAGTATATTTTAAGAATACTAACCTAGTACCCCTGAAGCACCATGCTTCTTCCAAAACCAAATATTCTACTTGAAGTTCTGTAAGAATATTGAACACTTCCTGTGGTGTTTTGCGGCTAAACGCCGAGTACACTTTTTTTGTTCGCTCCCTGGAACATTAAAAGTTTTTTTAATTAATAAGATAAGTGCTATTAATGGAGACAAATTCTATAACTACAGTCCAATTCAGAGAACAAAAAGAGAAATATACTTTTTAGGCAATTAAATAAGTTATTTAAACTATTTTCATATATTCTTATGTCAATTCATGTGATTTGCACTTGTTACTTTTGATAGATAGTATCAATACTTATGACTTTTATTATTTGTTTGAAACCAAGACATTAGAGTAATTAGACAAATTTTAAAATTATAAAACTATATACACCGGAAGAACCCAAATTCTATGAATTGCCCTGTCATTTACTAAAAATAAGTAATCTATTATGCATGGGTTACTAAGTTCTCCGCAGACCAAAAGATGTTGAAGGTCTTACAGCTCACCACATTCACAGCGATCTTCTCCAAATATATAACCCCACTTATTTGAATTCTCTTTGCATCTTGAAACGCCAGTTCTGAACTTGTTAAAGGCTTTCCAAGTTATAGACGGAAGATCGTAACCAGTTGCAGGTGGCTCCTTTGTGCACTCCCAGCGTCCCCCAGATGTTAAGTTGCGCCATAGTTTTTTCTGGCGGGTTTCAAGTGATGACGTGGTTGGCTGTGTTGTCTGCAATTAGCTCTTCAGCCGCGATAGCTGGGATGTCTAGGGTTTGATTCTTGTTTCTTCCATTCCACTGTTTGTCGTCTGATATCTGGGGATGCTGTGCCCATAGGATGGTAGATGTTGCTGACATGAGTTGGTTTCAGAAAGCCTGTCACTAAGGGGCCAGTCTCATCTAGAGATACACTAACCTGTTTAGCTTGAATGGAATTATGTTAGACTGGAGCTAAATATTCTTCAGCGGAGAAGCACAGAGGGCTGTGCCCCCCATTTGGTGCTTGTGAGTTTCTGGATGATGTTGATCCTGTCACATACTTTAAGCGTTGTGTCCTCGCAATGGGCTTTGAAGGTAAAGGTGGGGTCCAGCTTCACACCCAGGTGCTTTGAGGAATCACTGTGGGATAGTTGTTGGCCTCTCCAGATTATATTTAGTTTCCTTCTGGCTTCTTTATTTCTTAGATGGAACGTGCAGACCTGTGTTTAGCCAGGGTTTGGTTTCAGGTGGTTCTTGTCATAATATTCTTTCAGGTCTTTAAGAACTGTTTCAAGTTCACTTTCCCCTACTCAAAGGTTTTATCTAGGCCAAAATCACCGTATCATTCTAATTAATAAAAATTTAATTACCAGGGCTAACAGGTTGGTCATTAGTGTAGCTATTCATTATCATTATTAGCACCGCGTCTTACTACCCGTTCGGGTTATACGCACTTACGCTAATGTGTAATGGTAGGGTGATTGTGGGATGAAATGGAGGACCTACAGTTTAACGTGGAATCCGAACCACGGTAGAGGCCTGGCATTCCTCACATTCACAAGTTGTGATTAATACACGTCTTGTCAGAGGTGAAGGAAGGTTTTGGCAATCAGATAAATCTGTGCCGGGACCGAGGATTGAACCCCGGACCCCCATCACAGAAGTCTGACGCCTTACCCCTAGACCACCAGGTCACCTAGTGTAGCTATTGTACAATAATGGGGTCAGCACACTTCCTCTAGGGACGACATTTTTCTGAATCCTCCACAGGTTCTTTTTGTTATTCAAGGTGACAAAAAAAAATCACTTGTTTTGCAACAGACACTGGATGCACTGTGTCAAGTGGTAATCTCTCGTTGTTGTATACAACTTTGTTATCAACTTTTTGTGAATGACTTATAGCATTTTGTTACATGAGTGGACGAAATAAAAATAACTAAACTTACCCCACCATACTGCCGGCGGCGTCAAAAGGGAACACTATCATAAATCACGATCGAACACAACTACCCCGCCACGCGTCGAAGTTAATACTGACCTTCGATTGTGGATCTGGTCCGTGCCAAAGACCTTAGAGACAAAGAACTTCGGTTGTGAAGATGTGCTACTCGCCCCTAAGTGTGTAAGAAGATAGAAGTGTGGCGATGATTCCAGAATGATATTATCATGCGCATGTTTCTTTCCCGAATATTCCAGATGTCCGCCCCCTACCCCTCTTTCTGTTGCTCCATCTTCTGGGTTATATTGTATACATAGTGGCGTCTGTGCTATCAAGAGACACTATTGGACTTGATCGGACTTGGAGCAGGTGAAGCTCTAGCTTCAATTAATATATAAAATGTAAGATCTAAATTTACTTTTTCGGCGTAGATAATAATTCTTAATTTGAATCATGTAACTTTTTATTCAAAATTCTTTTTCAGTAATTTAATTTAAACCTTTATAATAACAAAGATTAACTTGTCTTCACTTCTTTGATATTTTGTTACACGGTCGAGGTATTTTTTTTTTTACGATCGATCCTTTTGTTGGTTCATTAAATAAAAATAAAAAATAAAAAAATAGAAGGGAGATCGACTATTAATGTGTTATCGATAGAATGGATCTTGAACCTTGCAAATATTGTAGTATTCGATTTTGTAAATATTAAATGTAGATATATCCATGGAAACGTCAAGTTTATAAAAAATAGTTGATAGTATTTTTTGACGTGTCATCACTAAATATGTTTTTTTTTAAATCAATTGCTATTATGGGATAGTTATATAATTATATTGCACAATATTGTGAGTTGTTAACTTTGTGAAAGTGGAAAATTTCCTAAGTATTTAAGAGACGTATTGTTAGATAATCTTCCTGTTTAGATTAACTATTATGGTTATTATTTTTGTCTCTTCAGACTTAGGAATTTGTAACGTAAATCTTTTAAGATTGTTTTTCTTGCGAGTTAACGCCTTGTTCTCTTCTTGATTTATATAGGATATTGGCGATTAAACGACATGTCAAATTTTTAAATAATATTAAACCTGCAAGGTTTTCCCTAATAGTTTATTTGTATATTTTGCATATTCTTATAATTTCTCTGCGTTTTCTGCAAATAGCAACATTGCCATATAATTGTAATTATATATTTTCTCTAAGGGTTGAATCCCGGGTAAATAAAATTCTTTTTGAAAAGAGTTTATGATATTATTCGTAAGTATAATCCACCATGTCCTAGGTAATTTTAACTATAGGTTATATTCATTTTTGTTAAGTGTTTCAGTTAAGGAACTATTTCAAAATTACTTATTCTCCTTTAAAAGATATTACGAGATGGACCGTTCTAATATTTAAGTCCGCAACTGGTGGGAATTGCGGGTTCTGGATTTTGAATGTTTGCCCAAAGACAATCAAAGCATAGAACTCCAAGCATTTGCTCCTATTGCCCCTGTTTTTTGCCCTGCTATATTTTGTTGTGTTTTGGACCTTCTTTTATTTTTCTCTTTATCGTGTTAAGGAGGGTTCAGACTGTCGTGTGCAGGTCAATGAATGCCACACCTGTGATCTGCCCTCATTCATATCCATCCTATATATGTTAGATCAAATGAATTATTATTATTATTATTATTAGCACCGCGTCTTACTACCCGTTCGGGTTATGCGCACTTACGCTAATGTGCAATGGTAGGGTGATTGTGAGATGAAAATGGAGGACCTACAGTTTAACGTGGAATCCGAACCATGGTAGAGGCCTGGCATTCCACACATTCACAAGTTGTGATTAATACACATCTTGTCAGAGGTGAAGGAAGGGTTTGACAATCAGATAAATCTGTGCCGGGACCGAGGATTGAACCCCGGACCCTCAGCACAGAAGTCTGACACCTTACCCCTAGACCACCAGGTCACCAAGATCAAATGAAGAACTTGTCCACAGCATGATCTCCCTGGTCAAAAACCCAACGGTTCCTTTATGAGAAGTGGTTCAACGCATTCCAAAATTCGATTGAGGATCATTCTCTCTAAGACTTTTTACAGGTGGCAAAAGAGTGAAACGGGTCGGAAGATTTTCAGATATGTTGGCTCCTTTCCAGGCTTTAGTAATGCTACAACTTTAGCCTTGCGGCAGGTCTTTGATATCTGTATTTTTGAAACAAAAGTGTTCATTAAATGTAAAAGCCACTTTGTGGTCGCAAGTCCAAACCTCTTTATCTGTTCTGTCCGCAGCCTTGTTTTACTTCATTGACTGTATGGAAAGTTCCAGTTCCTTTAAGGTGAAGGGAGTGCGAGGGTAGTCATTTTCTTCTGCATATCTTTGTAGTTTCCTATTCTCATATCTTCTTTTAGTTTTTCCATTCATCAGTAGTTGGTTTGCTATTTGATCAGGAGTTACTTCATAATGACCCGGAGGGGTGGTTCTAGGGTCACTTGTCAGATTCTTCAGAAGTTTCCATGTCTTACGGCTATTCTGTCTCATATTTAACTGCTACACTACACCATATCTCTCTTTTGAAAGCTGATATGTCTTGCAGGAGATCATCGCCTGTTTGGATTGTTTATTCAGAAAAAAGATCTACTTTGTAGGAATGTTCTCAGGAGAGTCTTTGAGCCTCTGTCAAGCCCAGGGAGGTAGGCTGTTTTACATCCTCGAGGTATGAGTCTGCGTGAGATGGTTTTGAGGTTTTCAACAAAGCTCTCATTGTTCTCTGTGGTAGGGTAAAGATTTATTATTTCTTTGTCAAGTTCTTTTGTAAGCTTATACCCCTCTTCCTGTTTAAAAATTAAACTTTCTCTTGAACTGAACAGTCTCTATCTTGACGAATGCTTCTGTTGAGCAGGTAATTCCTAGGTGTTGTGATTGTGAAAATGGTTCTACGACATTATTTTTCACTTGATGGGCAACACATTCACTGACAAAGATATTATCTGGGTTGGAATCGCGTCTCCATCTGGTGCTGTTCAAGGAAAATTGTCTTTTCGGGTCTTGTATTAGTATCAGTCCTATCCGTTCAGTCCGGCCTTCAAGGTCTTCTCCATTTGGATCTGTCTCCCTGAATTCTCATGATATAATGTGACAGATGAACTCACCCATAACTAGTTTTGTTGTTTGTTAGTGGAAGTTAATTGGTTCCTTGAAGGTTAACTCAATATTTGGTGACTTGTACACGATTGAATTTCGGCAGTTAGTATTGATATATATTTTTCTGACATAAAATCTGTAGACAGGATGTGCAAGCCTGGCTTTGCAAACATAGCATAACCATACTGCACATTTGGTCTTTCAGTGACTAAATTCATTCCATATCTATGATGAAATAATACTAATAATAATGCAAAAATGTTATCACTGTTGACCACCTAAAAATATGTTTGTGTTTTATAAAGGTTTCTTCCAATCAAAATCCTACTGTACTAACTAATCTAAGCAAACCAAAAATGAAGGGTGCCGAGTGAATTGTGACACACACTTTCAGTATGAAGAACTCTTATTCAATCCATGAGAGTACCTAAATTATGTTAGAATTTAGTAAGAGTTTGTTCTGTACTAATACTATACATATTGACACAAAAATTAAATGTTGGTGCCAGTTTTATAGTAGAGTTTAGTAAAAGAAACATTAGATAGGCCAATGAGATACTACTACCTTCCAGAAGACTAGATTAAAATATTTGAAAGTGTGTGTCGCATTAATTAAAGATTATCAACTTATTAGCATATTTTTCTGTTTGATATAAAATAATAATTGCTAATTTATTTCTGGGTAAAGCAGTTTATGTGGGTGAAAATGCTAAATGTAAAATTGTATAATATAATGTAACTTTAATCATAATTGTTTTATGTGGTAAGTATTATAATGTACCAACAAGACAAACAATACACCAAGTGGTAAATAGAAAGATGTAGGCCAAAGGAACTTTGAATTAATTATTAACATGAATTTTATGTTTTACGATCAAATATTGATTGGAAATAAGAAGACACGTGTGGTTTCAAAAGAAATGAGTTTTGTGTTGAACTAGAGAGAAAGAACAATGAAGCAGAGTATTTGATCAAACAAAGTGGTCTGACTGAGGAAGCTTTTGGTTATAGAAGTGACACAGTTCAAAGGCATATTAAGCACAAGGAAAAGGATAGTCCATTCTTTTCCGACCTTCATCTTAGGTGGATATTCACTTAAGCATCTGTTTCTTCGTGATTGGGATGTTCTGTTTGTGCACGGTGTGATACAGCTAGTAAATACATGTTCGCGTGTATGTGCCAAGCTAAACGCTATCAAATAACCTTTGGTTTTTGGGAATGCTTAAAGGAAGTCAGAAGTTTGCCTGTGTTCTGTGGGTACATGTCTTCGCACCAGTTGCTGTGAATCATAGAGTGGGCTGCTTAAGAATGTTTGCTAAAACATAACATTAGTGCCAAACGATCTTTCTGTGGTACTGCTTTAAGAAACTTTGTGTCCTTCACAACTTTATGGTCGACAAGGTTAACCAAAATTTCAAAATTTGAGCTGATATTTGTGTAAGCTTTCGGGAATGTCCTTTGCCCAATCCCCTTAAGAGTGCTGTATTTTGCCACCTTGAATACGGCTGCCTCACCCAAACTCTCTTTTTGCTCTTTTTAGTAAATGCACACTGCACCAAAAAAAAAAAAAATAACCTGCTACCACTAACAAATACATTTTGACACTGAGCTCCAGTACTTGTCCTGTTTGTGGTGAAATTGGTGGTAACAAGGCGAGCACCAGCAAACGGTCCAAATTCTTGAAGTTTTTGGATGTATCATTTGTTTGCGGTTGTTTGGGGTGTTTTGCTTGTTTGTAGTAAAATGCTCAAGTGAATATGCACTTTAAGAGGGACAGATTTTTACAAGTATCAAACAATGTAGAGATATGTTAAATTTAGACTTGTTTAATTTTAATAAATAAATATTTCCAGGCGTAGCACCTAATCTGGCAGGGAATAATCACCTCAGAGAGAGGCTCATATTAACTGTTGTTTGCGGATATTTTAGTGTCTATGTATATCATTAGCTTCTCGATATAAAACTAGGCTTATAAATGTAATAAATTTCCTCTTAAGTATATTTTATATACAATTTTATATACAATTACTAATATTATTATAATATGTTTAGTATCATTGCTTGACCAAACAAAGGTTTATAATTATTAATGTTTATATTTATTTTCAGATGTAGTTTGCTTTCATCAGTGAACATATATTTGAACACAGTGAACATTTATAAGATTTTATAACCATTAAAAACAATATATACAGTGAAGTCTCTTGATAGTGGACACCTTCTGGGATAAAAAAAATTGTCAGTTTTCAAGAAGTTTCCATTATTTGGAGAAATTAATTTTTTTAAATCACAGTTAAAACAAATGAATCAACATATACTGCGAGAATTAACTACAACGATATAATTACTGCATTGTGCAGTATTGTATGCAGGATAATTATGACAAGTGACTGACCAGATTTCATTTTACACAATATAGTAATTCGCAAATCAAATGAAATGAAATGTGAACTGTAGGTCTATATGTGTGCATGAGTACAGACTAAACTGATGGAACCATCCTCGCTAGAGGTTCGGAAGGAGAGGGAGGTACGACCTTCAAGTAACATAATCCTCACTACGTAGGCTATTTTAGAAACTTTCATCATAGGGAGGAGGATTGGCCAAACTTTATGCGATACAATGACATTTTTATAGTAAAATACTGTGTATGGACTGGTGTTTACAATTTATGTCCGCTGTTTTGAGATTTTTAAGCATTAATATAAATCTCTAGTAGTGTCCGCATCAGTCAATGAAAATTTCTATTATTGGGAAGTTGTTTCACCACAAGAACCATTGTTATTTCCTGGGAAATTTTACTGCAAAACAATTTTCTTACCAACGGACATATTTGACAGCAAGAAAAAGTCGATAAATCTACTTTCAAGTATTCAGGTGTGAAGTTATGTGATCTGAAGCTGTCACTTTTAATAGATTTTATCAAAACCTATAAAATAATATTAATAATATATTAATGTTATCAATGTTGACAGCAAAAAATATGTCTAGTTTCTAAATGGTGCTCCAAATGTCCATTCGTAAGAAAATCAAGGTATATATACTTCCGCTTGACAACCAAATTGGTGTCATCAATTGCAGTTACATCTGAAAATATTTGACTTACTAAAAGATGTGAGATGGAATGACAGATTGAAGACTAGAAGTAAAAATAACTTTTTGTTTCAAGAACACTAAACAAAAATATGATAATTTTTTTTTAGGAAGACCTCTATATTTGAAAATCAATAAAAAAACAATATAGAGTTTGATTTTTATGACACAATTTAGTCCACACATATATTTGAATAAAATGATTAAATTAATAGATAAGATAGTCATTAATTACAATATCCATTATTCCTTCCACCCCATATTCAAATACAGACTATTTAGTATTTTATCTGGTCTTTATTTACATTTCACCTAAATTATGATAAAAAAATGTTTTTCTAGTCATTAAAAAATTGTCAATCACACAGTACAAACCTTAGAGCAGCATTTTCATAATGAGGATGATTGACAATGGGCCTTCTCGTTGACAGCATCAAGTTTGCCATGACAGGCATTGGACCAGCAAATACTGCTTTAGGAGTCGTCATGGTATTCACCCAAGTAAGGAGTTGCTCCAATTCTACATTCCTATATTCTCCTAGAAAACTCTAATATATAAATAACATTACCTATACAATGTTAAGTAGTGTCTTGTTTGAAATTGTGGATTATACAATTTTGTATTTTTTTCCAAATCTGAAAGCTATATAATACAACCGTTATTGAAATATTGCAAGATAAAAATGGTAAAATTACATTTAAAAAGTGAAGATCCAGTTTGTACATAATTAATATAGCTTTTCAAAATAGTAAAACAGATGAAACATATTTTTAATGCCTTAGCAAAGTAAGTATAAAATTAACTTCTGTTTATGGTGATTTTAGTGGCTACAAATATGTTTTGGAAAAAAAAAGTGTCAGATATAGATTTAATAAACTTTTGTCTAAAAAAATATTAGAAAAAGATAACGAGTTATCTTTACTTTTTTAATATACTTAGCATCTTTGTTTGTATGAAATGAGGCTATATACTGATTGAACTTTTACAATGAATTTAATATTTATAGTTGTTTTTTAAATGTAACAGTTACAAAAACCAAAAAGAAGCGAGGAAATATCTGTGAAAGGTCTTATATGGAATACATAAAATGTTAAATATCAAACAATCAAGCTCTCAAATTTCAAACTTTTTACAATTTAGGTCCGCATTCTTTTTGAAGGGTAGTATAGTAATAATAATGAGTGCACAGAATACTAAATACTAGGGGTATACCAATGCGGATACCGATGAATCGTTATTGGGCGATTATTAATGCATCAGCAATTAATTGTAATCAGTGATTATTGTGTTGATAATTTTTTTTAAGTCAAATTTAAAGCAAAATTTTCTAGGTAGGAGTTTAGTGATCAAAATAGACAAACAGGCACGCATGCATGCACGCATGCACGCACGCATGCACACACCCCCACCCCCACTGCATCTGGGTTGTGGGCTATGCAAAGAATACATATCAGATAAAGAAATATAAGTTCATACCATTGATAAAACTAACAATATATTTCCAACTTTTGCCGTTTCGGCTTAAAATATAATTTTTATAAAAAAATATTTTTGTATTAATTACATTCACTTTTACCATTCTCTTAAGCATATTTCCCAATAGTTATTAATAAATAATCGATAATCAGGATTAATTGGTGTAAATAATCGTAGCATGAATAATTATTTTAAACCATTGGTAATCGGTTTTAATGAACCGGTACACCTCTACTGAATAAAAAAAAAAGACTCAAGCTCTAAGGCTGATTCTACATTAGCGGTTAAAACGCAGCGGTTTTGCTGCTAGCCTATACTCCTAAACTCTTGAATCTACACCTGACTGTCAAAACGCAACTGTTAAACCACTATCATAACACTACTGGATCTACACTAGTGGTTAAAATGCCACGGTTGTTGCTTCCACTTGTGCAGAATTGTTTACAAATGAACATTGTACAGGCCAGCTGTATTGCAGGACTTATTTTGATGGAGGAAATTAAAAAAAAACCCATCAAAAGACACAATGGTGGACTCACCCCACATTATCGAACCATCTCTCAATAGGACAGTTTCATATTATGTTTATGAATCACAGAATGTATCCAGAGAACTTCTTCATGTACTATAGAATGTCTGTGGTTTCATTTGATGACCTACTTGGTTTAATGAATGAAAACATTGCATAACGTGATACTATCTTGAGGAAGAGTATTATTCCTGCTGAAAGACTTGTTGGGACATTGAGGCATAACTGCCTATTAATGCCTGATGTAGTTTGATTCGCGTTTCTACTGCCGGGCCACTGGAAGTTTCAACTCCAAGGGTTTCATTCAAAGGCGCGGTTGCTAGCCTTTTAACTGCCAGCGTTTTAACTGCTAGTGTAGAATAGGCTTAAATCTCAAACCCAGTGCCGTAACTAAAACTTTGGGGAACCAGGTGCGAGTAATGATATTGGAGGCCCCCAAGCCATTACCTCAGCCATAGTATTTTTTGAACTATGAGTAGTGTATTACAATTATAGATTCAATACAAAACCGCATTTATAATGTTTTTGAAGTCCCTGTTTAGATTAAGAAAGCAGACTAAGACTCGGAAACTACACATTGTGTAACTAATGTTTATTGAAAATGTTATACATTTTACATCAAAACAACTAGTTTATGTACATTTAGTACATATATAACTACTGTAAGTGATCAAAATATGAAATGTATATCGTTATAACTAAAATAAGAAAAAAACAACAATAAACAATCAAGAAATTGGTAACGATAGTAGATTCAGCACAAAAAAAAATTATTTGAAAAAAAAAAAACTAAAACTTTAGCTTGAGTGCTTTGGCATCAGCAAACTGCTTCACAATATGTTCAAGGTTTAGCCGTTTCGTTTGCCTGTGCTCAATGTTCAAAACGGATATTTTGTTAATCTTTGCTGAGAAGTACTACTCCGCAGATCATTTTTTACTAACTTAAGTTTTGAAAATGCGCCTTCTGCATAGGGCAGTCACTGGTAAAGTAAGGAAGATCAAACAAGCAGTAAATAAATCTGGAAAAGAAGTGTAATAACCTTTTTCCAGAATGAAAGTAGCGACGTCGCGAATGGTCTCCAGATTTGTGATATCTTCCTTTGAATAGTGTTTGAATGTAAGCATTTGGAGTACGAGATCAGAACTAACGTCGCTAGAGTATTTCATTGCAAAGTCACTGACACACTTTTGAAATTAATTTTTTGATACATGAAGGAGCGTCGAAGAACAAAGGAATGAAAAACTCTTGGCAACTTCATTTATGCCTTGAAAACGATAGTTTAACAGTGATATAATGCAGTCCCGCGAAACCTATCTTCAGACACATTCAGTCTGCTGTCGGAGGCCAGTTCTTTGAAATTTTTGCATGTCTCTTTCTTCTTACCGGAACCGTCTCTGGTATACCCCGTTTCCTGCATAATAACTTCTTGTCTGTAATGATCTTATCATACTTCTCTCTTGTTTACTGCATCAGATGAAAGGAAGTCTTAGGTTTCTTTTGCGCTTGCTGAAGGTCAATGTTGGCAGCTTGGAAATACTTTGAAGTTACATGTAAATACCTCGAAATGTTTTCCTACGTGACCAAAATAAGGACAAATTCATAACATTCTAACTACTTCTTTAAGACTTTAGCTTCTCACCGCTCTACTGGTTTGGCGCTTGTTAGGGTTATAGCTGTTATTGATTTCCGGACATCTAAATAGTGCTCTTTCATGCAAGCAATAGCTATATGTTTTGACTCCCATTTTGTTGTACATTGTTTCTTAAGGCGATTGGCCTTTTTCGTTTGGCGCGGAAATGCAGAGCCGTGGGAACAAACGGTTAACTTCAAGAATTTTAATTGTTTAGCATTTTTTTTTTCAGAAACGGTTTGTTCACGAATATAACTATGTGGATTAAGTTATACTTTTTATATAAACACCTCCTCTATAATTTTAAAAGTTATCAAATATCAATAATATTGACATTTTTCAATATAAAACTGCCGGCTGCATAACAAAAAATAGGAAAATGTAACAAATTATAAACATCGGTACATTATCTTATAAGGGGTGTTGAAAATATTAACATACAAATTTCCCTCGTTCTCAAGAAAACTGGTATTTCCAAACATATGATTTTTCCGCAAGATCTGTCCGGTAACTAGCGCCATCTACGGTTTCCATGATTCAGTTGTTTTTGTTGGCACAGAAGGATACTTTGGTCGACCACTTGACAGACTGACACTAGAAGTTGAATGAACTTGACTGCCATTCTTTCTGAAGATTTTTAAATAAATAAGGGGTTTTCTGCTCCCCTGTTATAATTTAACACCAAAAAATCATAAAAAGAAAGTTTCCTTGGTCAAATATATTTTGTTAGAAACCCTTTTGATATAAAAGTGTTTGATTTCAAAATTCAATTTTGTGAGAAATATGGTCCCTCGGGAACAAATCCCATCCTAAAATTGGTGCAGAAGTTATTTAAATTATAATTAAAAGACTTCTAAGAGGTGAAAAGGGGGGCAGGTTGAACGGAAGTTGAAACATTTTTAGAGGAATAGCAGCATCTTCTAATCCACTTGGTCTGAAAGGATGAAACTTGGCAAGGTAGTTCTTTTTAGTTAATGGGCAAAACTAAATTTTTGAAATTCATCCCTTAAGGGAAGTAATAGGAGAGGGGGGTGTTTTTTCTGTATCTTATAAACTGCTTGACTTAGAAATATGTTACTTTGAATGGGCGAAAGTAATTTAGGGAATTTTCGAACACAATTCCCTAAGGGATGGGAAGAAGGGATGGGGTGTTTTTTCTGTATCTTAAAAACCAATTGAAAAAATATGAATATATATAACATTTTGCAGGGAAGTTCTTTATAGGTAGAGGGCCTGAGTACTTTTTGGATTTTTCGAGTCTCCAGCATTTCCCTTTTATAATGGGTTGAAATGGGGAGGGGATGTTTTTAGGAGGGTTCCTGCTATTTGCAACCTCTTTGTTATGAAAGAAAAAATTTGTCATTTATGTTAAAACTGTTTTCACTTCAAATCAAGTTTTTATTGTGTAACCTAAAGCCGTGTCTCCACTGAGTCGACAATGTTAAGTGGGGATGCTCCAAAAAATGTTGTCATTCTACATGTCGATTGGTTCCCATCTAGTGTCAGTAAATATCAAAGGATGTCGAGTCGATTCTTGTAGTGGGGACGTGTTTCAGGTCTCAGTCGACATTCGACAATTGTAGGGTGGAGTTGATTTTTATTATTTTATAAAATGGAGTGGGATAACCAAAAGGTGCTTTCTTTCATTAAACTTTTTCGATCCCACACAAACTTATGGGACACTAAAAGTAAAGATCATAAAGACAGAAATAAAAGGCACAATGCCTTGATGGCAATTGCTTCCAAGTTTCATGTGGACAAAGATGTGATGGAAAAAAAGATAAGAAATCTTCAACGTCAATTTTCAAGATAAATTAGAAAATGGGACTGGCTTGTTTGAAGTTGGTGTCCTGTTTACATATCTTTGGTCCAATCATTTGCAATAAGTTTTCTAACTCACTTTCAGACATCCGAAAGAAATTTTGAAAGCCACCATTACATCTGTATTCAAGTTTCAAAATATCAACATCATCCTGCTTTAAATCTTTGATCAAATCACTACCACTGTATCTACTTCTACTTTGAAGACTGGGTAGTACCTAAAATCTTATTTTACGTGGCAATTTTGACTTTTTTGATGTAATAATAGTGAATGTGGCACAAGCAATAAGTATGTCCTCCTTGTCAAACATTTTGCTTTCAACTGGAGTGTTTGTCGATTCAGTGTGGACGAGGGAATCCAATCCACGTTTTGCTTGCCATTTGTCAACTCAGTGGGGACGCGGCTTTACATTGTAAACCTTGTTTTGGTTCCTTGCTCTTTGAAAACTCCATTATTGTTGTTTATTAATCTTCTAGCTTCTGGATGTGAAATTGTTTTGCATATTTATATTATCTTAGGCAAATAATATAGGTTTTAGAATACAATACAAAGAAAAACTCCTTGCTATTTCCATATTTTGTGATTATGGATTTCCAATATTTTAAAATTATTACCCGCTTCAAAGGCCGCATGGTCTAACTCTAAGGTGTCACTGTCGCAGACTGGCTGTCGATAACGGGAAGATCGGAGTTCAATCTTGGTCGGGTGGTTTTATACTAAATGGTTTTACACTCACTCTACACATGAATATGGGTGCACTACTCTAAATTTAGCTTTACCAAACCCAAACGCATTGGCGTAATTAGTACATAGGCACACATGAATATGGGTGCACTACTCTAAATTTAGCTTTACCAAACCCAAACGCATTGGCGTAATTAGTACATAGGCATACAACCCGTACAAGTAGTAAGATGTGGTGCTTAGATAAAAAATAAAAACCTAACTTATGCATTTAGAATATATTTGAACTGGCACTTTCCCAGCAAATTTTAAAAACTGTGTGCCTCTAGAAAATATTTGTAGTGGTCACTACTGGTCCCATTTTGGAAAATTAAATGCCTTTAGAGGTTATTTGGAGTTTTATGCAAGTCTATCTTTCAACTTCATATTGGAGAATATCAGAAGGTATGAAATAAATATATAAGGGAAACTTATTCCAAGAAGGGCAATAACCCCCTACACGCCACACCCGGGTTCTGTTGCCATTTCTTTTTGGGCGGTTCTACCACCAACTTCTGAAATTAAACTCTTTAAAAGCTATTTAGAGTAGTTTCCCTCTGAATTATTTCAAATTTTCGTGCTGCTAGAAGCTTTTTTGGAGTAGTATTACTTCAGGAAATTCTTGAGATTTGGATTCCTTTAGAAGTTATTTTAAATAGTCCACAACAAATTAAAAAAAAAATTTAATTCCCTAAGAGCTATTTAAAGTGTATTTTAAATTTAGATTGCACCTTGTCTAGTTTTGTTTAAAAAAATATATGCATTTATAAGCTATTTAAAGTGTTTCGCCTGGAAATTTTGCATCTCGCCAATGACCACATTCTACATGTAATTTTTACTTCCTAAGGTTGTTGACCCTAGGCACACAAGAAAACTTCCTATTAGAGTGATAATAGTTTAAAAAAATTTTTTTTGTATGTGTCGGTTTGGTTATTAGTTTTTCCTTAGTTATATGATCAACATAAATGTGTGTATATCTGTCAGTCACTTATAAATGAAAACACAAAAATAAAAAAATATCAACTAAACCTGAAACCCCCAATTTATATCAATATAACAAGATAATAATTTTGAGGTGCCTAAGCCACTATTACAAAATTAGTCTACTCAAATTTTGTTAACAAATTATGATTTGAATAATGTTAGTGCTCATAAAATAACTTAAAATATTTTAAAGTCCCTCAATGACTTTAAAATACCTAAGATAAAATTATAGTAAATAAGCTATACTACTTATTGACATGCCTTTTTAACAAGAGTAGTGCTATGCAAACATTAACATTTTGAATCTTAATAACTACTTTAGAAGTGCAAACAATGCATATATTAAAATTATTATAATGTACACCAGGTCAAATGAGTGATTAAGATGGGGTGCTAGTGAGCGCGAGTTTAGTGCGCTTATTTTGCAGTTTTTATAGCATAAACATTTTTTGGCCAAAATAAATCAAATTTTTCTTCTATAGAAACATAGAGTTTAGCTTTCTGCATGTGCTAATCTCAATAATTTTTGAATATCTGGCATTAGCATGGTGGCATTTGGTGACAAACTTTTTAAATGAGGAGAAAAAGTTGTCATTAAATTCCAGGACACATTTAACAGATATTCAAGAACTGTTGAAATAAGCATGTGCAGAAAACTAAACTATATGTTTCTATAGAAGAAAAATTTGATTTATTTTGGCCAAAAATGTTTATGCTATAAAAACTGCAAAAATACATCCCTAAGCTCATGCTCACTAGCACCCCATCTTAAGTGTAGGTACTCAAAGGCATGAAACAATAAATATCCTCAAATGTTTATAAACTTTAATTTTGTAATTGATACTGAAAAACTTATTTTTATAGCAAACACTTTTAAAATCCAAAAGTATAACATTGTTTCTATTTTGTTAGCTAATAAATATAATCCATAGTAGATCCAAGATGTTTTCATTATTTTGTTTTTTTGAGTAACAGAAATTTTGAGTGACAAAAAGTTCCAAAAAGGGGGAGGGGGCGAAATGGAACACATCATTTATATAGAAGCTATTATCATTACTATGGTAGAAAAAATACACACATTTTACTATATTTATTTTGATACGGTATGAATAAAACTTTTTTTTTACAGTTGTATTAGTTAGATTATTTAGGCAATGAAACAGTTGAGTGTTAATTATTACAATCTTGCATAATATTAATTATGTTCAATAGAAAAATCGAAGTATGAATTACTTCTAGACAATAAAACTAAAGGGCCTGGTCAGCTTGGTGAAAAACTCTGCAAGAAATCTAACAGTCAGTACCTTGATTTAGTACACTTGGACAGTAGAACCACAGTACAATTCAAGACCGCTTTGAACCAGAGTAACAATAAGATTAGCTGAGTGGCAGGCCGTCACAAATCTGACCCTTGTCAAAGAAGTTGTGTTCCCTGAACAAGGAAAATGCTGATGTCAACTTTCACTGTTGTAGTCTGGTTGTGAAGCCACGCCTTTCACCCTCCGGACTCGCGAATTCATTTCACTTCCCAGTGCCAAAATTGACCATCTTGATGCGCTAATAATGAAAAACGTGAAAACTTCCTGGATGGTATCGAAAAAATTGCAACGGTCATAGAACTTTTAGCCGCATCGGAAACAATAAGATTGAAATCATGTGCGTAGCAATGAAAATATAGAGCGTTTGAAACCATGTAACTTATTCTCTTCTGAGCGCCACTACACATTCCACTTACTATTGCAGCCCCATCGTACTCTTGACTTCTATAGCGCTGAATATCAATGCTGTTTTTAAGCAAACGGTCACGAATAAGAGATTTGTAATCTTCAGCTCCCTGCTTTTCTGCTGCAAAAAATCCCACAAAACTTTCCTTTACTCACAACTTCGATTCTTCATAATTAATAGCAATGTAACAAAGTATTACACTTACTTTATCGATTTTTCTTATGTCCAATGTTGAGTCCATGATTATAGAAAAAACCATAGATTTTCTCACGTCTTTGAACAGAATGTTCCTTAGATTATTTGCCAGAATGTCGATAAGATCATTCTGTAGAGCAGAACTTAAGTAGTTAATTTTGCGTTCTTCAGTGTACAACAGCTTGCTTAAAATAGGATAAAACTCTGCTAGTAACTTAACTGTTGAAGAAAATTCCCTTCTGAAGCCTCCCTGTCTCCTTTCCTTTTACCTTCTTTGCCACCTATAGCCGTAATGCCATCTGTTAGAAACAAGATAGTTTTAATGAACCACTAGCACTTCTCTCCAAAACGCACTTTCTTCTCGAATTTGTTTTTCTAAGTTTCTGTCAATAGTTGCGGTCTTAATTCAAGCAAATCTGACTTTAGATGATTGGATGTGAAGGACACTGTTCTTGTGAAAACCAATTTTATGAGACAGGTGCCGCCAATTATTAATACCACCAATCCATTCCAGTGTGAAATTTTTCGCATTTCTCTCAGTAAACAACCAGCATAGGTCCCTTATAAAAAATGATATGTGTACAGGACACTTTTAACGTTACTCGTAACTTGTTTACAACTACTACTCTTGTAGACACAACCACACAAACAAAATAAAAGTTGGGACTTTTTAATGTCACTGTAAACACGGGGAATTCCTGGGACCGGCCGAGAAGACACAAGAGAAATGCAGGGAGGCCAGAAGGGATTCCCCTCCCTACCCTGCATGTTAGCTAATGGGATTTAAGGTTAAATTTAAAAAATCTAAAAAAAAAAAAAAAATCCATTTACCTGCAGGAAATTTTCAGCTCCATTTTCAAACCCCTACGTCACCTACTTCAAATGTCACAAAAATTTAAGTTACTCCAAAAATGACGAAGTTATCTCATAGTTTACCATCGTTTTTACCAATTTCATCTTTATTTAACTGTGGTACAAAAATAGAAACGAGTGTTCTTTCTGAATTTAAAATTATAGCACTGGTTGGGGGGCCCAAAAACTTGGAGGCCCCGGTGCGATGCACCGCCGGTTTTTACGGCACTGTTCAAACTGTTTACAATCTTGGTCCGTATTTTATCTGTTAGGTAGTATAGTAATACTAATAAATGCACACAATTCTTAAGAGTTTTAAAACTTTTTATACTATTTCCTGATATAGATTTTTCAAACATATGTACATAGCGCACACACACACGCACGCACACACACACACATCACACATACAACACACACACATACATGCATCACACATTCATACATACATCACACATACAACACACACACATACATGCATCACACATTCATACATACATCATACACATATGCACACACACACATGCATACACATATGCACACACACACATACATGTGTGCATGTGTGTGCATATGTGTATGCGTGTTCGTGTGTGTGTGTGTGTGTGTGTGAGGGGCAGGGGTTACATTCTGGTCAAATAGATTCAGTGCATTCTACTGGATATAGGCATAATTTAATTATTAGATATAGAAGCTAGATTTTGAACTAAAACTACAACACATTTTTATTGGCTTTAGAGTCAAAATTTCAAGCCATTGTAAAGAATAAATTTACAGTTATATTGTGTACCATTCATATTTTATTTTAAATAAAAGAGCAATAAGTAGAACTTACCAATAATGCTCCTTTGACTTTCAAGATTTTCAAATCCTTTCACACTCATTCCACCAATTAAAATTGCTAGTATAGCCCAATGGAATTCTTGTGGGTGAATAAATCGAAAATACTGTAAAAGTGAAAGTAGTTTTACCAAAAAATTTAAAAAATAATGGAGTTTACTGTTTGGTAATTAGATTTTCTTTGGTGCTAAACATATTTTGTAAATTTCTGCAATTAATGTATTATTTTACTTAATTCTAATAGAAAAATAAATTTGTTAGTATGAGATAAAGATACATGAAATAAATGTATAGACACATGAAACATGTGTGTGCGACTGTGCATGCATTTATATTTGTACTAAAAATATGTTGTGAAAATTATTATTTATTTTAATAAATAAATTTGCTATTGATACAATTCATAATATATAATAAAACTTTCTAAATAATATTTGGATACATTTACAGACTAAGCCAAACAATATAAATGATGCAGCTGTTTAGTTTGTTTAAAGTGGCGAGAGGTATGTTCATGAATTATTTTATCAAATATCTCAAATAGAGTGATACAAGTTAACTTATTTTTTATTTACAAAACAATGATTATTGTTAATCTTTATTTGGATACAGACACCAAATTATATTTTTTCAATGCTAAGGGAAAAATTTTAACATATAAGGCTAGGTTGAAATTATAGCAATAAAGAATGAAATTATAGCCACAAGGCTTGAAATTTAATCCAGCTAGAAAATACCAATATTTTAATTTAAAGTGAAACCACCAAATGAGCTTGAAATGTTAGTTTTAGAGACAACAGGAGTGACGAATAAGGAGGTACTATAGCTTTGGAAAAAGTATTTACCAAACTATTATTAAAGGATCAGTAACAATGTTGCCATTAATGTATTGGTTTAACTCAACAGAAATACCAAGGTTTGCTTATTATATTATTCTTATTAAGTAAATCATATAGGTTATATATAATGCTATGGTTGGCTAAAATAATCCGGGAAAGTAAAGAAAATTGGAGTAGAAAAATATATTTTGTTTTATTTATATTTTTCAAAAAATTACTTTCTCTTTTTAATATAGTAACTTAGGTCTTAAGTAAATTTATTTATAAAGCTTGAAATATATAATGTAATATAGTTCAAGTAATACAAGTGTTTTCTTTGATTTTGACTAGTTTTATAAATCTTTAGGGGCAACACTAACAATTAAGTAAACACAAGATCAGTTGGTAGTGGCCGGCTAATTATGAATACTAAAAATGTTACCGTTAAAATAATATAATTAAATGGTGGGGTTACTATGAATAATTATAACAAATGGTATATTTTGATTAATAGGTAAAGAAGAACCAGCTAAATCAATATAACAAGGGTGCTAAATTGCTCATAAGTAAATAAGTTCCTTAAGTTTGGCTTTTCTTTTATGATAAAAGTCGAATTCGACAAATCTGGAATTAGAGCTATGGATACAATAGCCTAGGGGACTAACCTTGTAAGAATTGTTAAGAAAAAATAAGTTTGGATTTAGAGAGGCTAGAGAAGCGACATGTATACCTGATCAAGGACCAAATTACAAGAAATTTTGCTATTGAAAATATTAAAAACAAAAAAGAGGATCACAATAAAGTCCACGTGAGTAGAGAGTTTAGAGCCCTAATAGGTTTCGAATTCTGTCATGATCATAATATTCTTTGAATGTTTTCCAACCTGAAAGAATCAGTTAAGATAATGGAATTCCAAGCAACATTAGCATATTCTAGCTTAGACCTAACCAGGGCATAGTTCAGACATAAAAAACAGTCAACTTTCTTTCACTTGGTTGGCCATATATTACTATTGTAGAATTTATTTAGTTTGTCCTTCTTGGAGTCGTCTTTGGATTGTGGCTAATCATCCTAACGTTAATTTGATTTGTTTGTATTATAATAGAGTCCTGTTTGGCACCCCTTGGGCACTTGTTTTCTGATTATGTCTATACTTGGTATTAATTGTGCATTGTTCGGAGAATTGAGCTTCTTCTCTGGTTTCCTTGTAGGCCATTTCCAAATGTCCAAACACTCTGTATAGTGTTTTTTCAATGATACGTGTTTATAGTTTTTTCCAATAGTAAATGTATATACTATTTTCCTAAGGTAAATCAAAATTGTAGAATTCAATAGTTTTTTTTCAATTATAGATATCTAATTTTGTCCTATAGTATTTGTCCAAATAGATTTAATAAATTTATTACTTGTTTTAGCATATCTTTTCATAAGCATGTCTATGTGTCAGTGTGCTCAATTAGTAATTACATTTTAAATATATTGCCTATATTGACTTGAGGCAATCCAAGAAACGATTAGTACTTTCTTAGCTTATTATTAATATTATTTTTCAATATAGCAGTTTAATTTCATAAGAATATGATAATTATATCATACCAAGTTATAGAAAACTTAGAGTAAAGATATGAATATATTATACAAAATAGTAAAATCAACAATTATTCATATATGCAATTTGTACAACCCTCAATTACTATATATATAATTTATAATAATAATGATTATGATGATAATAGTATGAATATTTCATCATGTACTCCTCTTATCAATGTATCTATATATTAAATTTCAGCCCCATACATTAATTACATTACCTTAACCATGGTACACAAAAAGCATAGAATACCAGATTTGACCCCTTAAAACTTGAGAACTGTAGTTATATGAAATCAGTGAATCATCATTTAGAGCAGGTTCACATGACAAGCGCTTAACGCGCGTTTTGATAACGCACGTTTACAACTACATTCATTTTATTCAGGCCGTACACATGCTAACGGGCGTTTTAATAAAGCGCGCGTTGAACACTTCGCTAGCGCTTGACTGTTGTCAGTGCACGTCAATGCGCACTTTGAGATCATTGGTTTTCTATGTTACCGTTCAGTTGAGCGCGCTCTTTTGACACGGATAGATGTATTTTAGGGTTCGCTCAATTCATCCAGAAATCGTCCGAAATGGAAACGGAAGCTTTTAATAAATACCGAATTATTTATAGATGAAATAGAGAAACGTCCTGCGATATGGAACATGACAAGTAGCATTTATTCAGATAAGAACTTAAGGAGAAGGGCTTGGGGAGAACTCGTTCTCATATTCTGTGAAGGAGATGACAATAAAGAAAAGAAGAAATTATTATGTGAGTACATATATTTATATTTTCAATAAGTCTGTGTTACAAATTAAATATTGTGATTTAGCCAATCAACTTTTCCTTCGTTGATGAAATAATTTGTTAAATGTACTCGAACATTGTCCGCCTGTCGCACAGCACACCCGGTATAATGTGAGACTAGATTTTCCAGTGGTGGAGTATGAAGAGTATCTTCATAATTGTAGCCATCCCTCATTCTGACATAATTGTGTAGTGTACATATCGATTTTACGATCTTTTCTGCAAAACCGGTGTTAACATCTAATGGCCTATGTAAAATATGCCATTTATTGCACATTATGCCAAAAGTACATTCGACATACCGGCGTGCTAATGTCAAACGGTTATTAAATATTTTTTTAGCATAAGTTAGTGACCTTCCCCCATAAGGCCGCATTAAATTATCCATCATGCCAAAAGCTTCATCAGCCACTATCACGTATGGCAACACTGTTGGTCTATTTTGTATTAACAATGCCTTTGGCTCAGGTAGGTCTAATGATCTTTCTGTCAGCTTCTTGTACAATGAAGAATTCTTGAATACACCTTTGTCACTGTTTTTACCGTAGGCACCTATGTCAACCCATACAAAACAATAGTTTGCATCCGCTAGCGCCAATAAAACTAGCGAAAAATAATTTTTGTAGTTATAATACATTGAACCCGTGTGTTCAGGCTGGATTAACCGTATATGTTTCCCGTCCAAGGCTCCCAAACAATTGGGAAACTTTGAATTCTTTTCAAATATCGTGGATATTTCATAACACTTTTCTTTCATTGGTTCACTCATGGGAACAATGGGTCTCAATTTTCGCCAAATAATTTCACATACATGTGGTATTATAGTCGCAGCAGTAGATTTGCCAATTCTATAATCGTAGCTTAATGTCCCAAGTGAACATCCTGTGGCCAAATATCTGAAAAAAACAACATAAAACCTTAATATAAATATTTGAAAAGAGGCTAAGAGGCTGGTCTACTATTACTAAATTCTGTTTTTTTTTCAGCGTCATCCCTGCAAAAGAAATGGAAGAGTTTACGAGATAATTATATGAGAGAGGTAAAGAAAATGAAGACTGTTAAATCTGGATCAGAAGCTTCGAAAAATTCATCATATATTCATTATAATAGACTACAATTTCTACAGGCATCTATAGCCAACAAAGATACAGAATGTAGTTTCGATGCAGATAATGCATCAGCTTCGTCAGAAGTTGCTGACGTAGAAGTAATTTCTGCCTTTAAGAGTCCTAAATCTACTCCAAGAAAAAAACAAAAAATAAGTTCTGCTGACGAAAGATTTGCAAGCATATTAGAGCAAAGTTTAGCACAGAAAAATGTTTCTGAACCAAAAGAAGATTCCGATGAAGACAAGCTGTTTTGTTTGTCAATCGTTAAAGAGATTAAAAAAATCCCGGAATATAGACGACTTCATATTAAATTTAGCATTTATAATTTAATCTTGCAAAACCAAATTTTCCTTCAAGGACCACAACATCAGTCATTTGAAAATAAAGATTATCATAACCCGTTACCACAACGAAGAAATTATTTGTCACAAGAGCAGCGTAGTCAAGCTTCTGCCGAAGGCTTTCAATATCATGATTATAGATCACAGCAGTCTAGTGTGCCAAATAATTTAGCACATTATGGTTGTACTACAGCAAAGGGACCTCTATCGCCAGTAACACACACTCCATCGCCAGCAATGAATCGGAGTTACAGTTATTCTGCGAGTAACAAAACGTTCTTTTTTCTTTAAATTTTCTTCCCTAAACAAGTATTGATTTATAAATAAGTGTGTTGATTTATAAATAAGTGTGTTGATTAATAAAAAACTTACCTCAATGTAATTGCGAGTTTTTCTTCTGGTGAAATACAATATTGTAAAGCGTTTTTATCTGATACAAGTTCATCGTTTATGAGAGCCAGTAAATCATCAAATGATTTGATGAACATTCTGAAATAGTTAAAAAATTTGGGTTCGTATTGCCTTAGCTTAGGATACAAAGTTATGTACTGGCTTTCTGTCAGCCTGTATGAAAAAATTGGGTGGACCCAATATCTCCGTCTTCTGTCGCGTCTTTTTGCCATCGTCGGTATAAAATCACCATTAAAACTGTTTCTACGTCCATCTTCGACAAATGTAGAACTCAAACTGAACCATGGCGGCCGTGGAAACGCCCGTTCAACGCCTGACAAGCGAGCACCATGTGAACACTATACAAAAATTTTGCATGCGTTCAACGCACGTTTAGCGTTTGTCATGTGAACCTGCCCTTATAGCTTGTTAAAACTATGCAACAGGATTTTTATTGTCTATAAGCCTTCAGTATATGACAAGGATTTAGATAAATGAGTATGTAATTTTCAATTAAAATACTTGTACCAATCTATATAATATTTATTGTATCAATAGTTTAATACAAGCCTTTTAATGTTAATTAACATAATTATAGCTATAAATAGATATATATTACTGTAAAAACATTGAACCAATATACTTACTCTTCTTGCAGCAAGAAGTGAGGTCAGAATACAAAGGTGAGGTGTTAAGAAAAGCTTAAGCCTCATGATAAGAACTGTCATGACAATGAATGGACAAAGTTGGAGAATGTTGTACATGACACTCAGCTCAACTCCAAAATCTGAAAAGCTATGATAATAGTAATTAGTTTTAAGGTTCTTATCTCTAGAATAGCTATATAAACATAAAATAGTATGTATTATGGAGCTGTTAAGAATTTTTCTTGTCCAAAGCTTTTGTTTGGTTATAAATATGATTGGACATTTTGTAATTCAATTATAGCAGCTAAAGTTAAAGAAAATCACAATATTTCCTCTGCATTTGGAATTATGAATCAAAACATGAAACAAAAGAAAATGATGTTCACACCTCTTTTCTCAATATATGCTCAACGGGAGATAACTACTCTTCAAACAGCATCAAAAGAAAGGTGGGGCATATGACTATTTCTCTAGTTGTATTAATGTGAGCAGATACAAACGTATTCAATTATGTAAATACATTATGAAAACACTTTTCTCACAAAATATTTTAAAAGTCAACACCTGATTTATCCACTTGAATTTCATACCAACTACTATTATTAACACAATTATTAGTATAATTTTATTTGTATTGATAATATTTTTTGTTGAGTAGTCAGATTATATTAAGATTTAACTTTGTTTATAAAATTAAATTTTCCCCTTGGTGAAAATGAATCAAAGACTGATATTTTTTTACAAATTTTATTTTTAATAAAGAAAGAATAGGCATAGTTTAATAATTTGAGCATTATTTAGATATATATTTCAATCAGTATTTTAAACATGTACTTTCAAGATTAGTTATTAGTTGATAATCAAGATTAATCAGGAGAAATAATTAAAATATAGGCCCTACAAACAGAATAATCAATAAAATTATTTATTTAAAATCAGAATTTGTTTATAAATAATTAAAAGTTACTAATATTTTTTTAAATGTATGTATACAAAGTAGGTCTGTGCAGGACACTAAACTCCAGGAAAAAATTTGGGAAATTGGTTGTTTCCGAAACTTGGGAGGGAAAAAATATTTCCCTGTATTTTTCAGTGCAAATATAAGGAAAGTTACAACTTAGGAATATCTATCAATGTCATGTTTGTAATTAATTTCCATTAAAATTTTTGTTAATTTATTCAATTTAAAGTACCCTTTAAGTATATGGATATCTGAAACTTCAGTAGCCTTTATTTTATAACCATCTTACAACACAAATGAGCACCATTAAATAAATTAAATCAAATAAATTGGAATGAATGGGAAAGCGAAGCTTAAAATTACATTATTAATTTGAAAAATAAATATAAGCCAAAGTACAAAATTATTTTTAATGTTTTTTTCTCGTTTCCCGTCCCGTTCCTGCGGGAAATTGTAATTTCCCACCCAAAATTTTCCCAAAAAGAAAATATTATTCCCGCACAGGACTAATATAAAGTACCTTTTTCCACTCGTCTCCAAATTGCTAACCAAGAATTTGTACAGCCAAGTTGCCATGACAGTCAATAATGCAACTCCTGCAGCAGGTAGAAGAAAAGTCTCTCCTAGTTTTTGTACTGTTTCCATTGGAAGAAAGTCAAACTCTGGTGCACATGTGTACAGCAGTGTGTGAAAATCTTTATATTTTGAGAGTTTTGATAAAATTATGTAAATGACATGGCTCTAAAAAAAAGATGTTAGAATAGAAAACATATTGTTCAAACATTTTTCATATTTAATTCAAACAATTCTATGACTTCTATGCTTTGATGGTCACGTAAAAATGTAAAAAAATTACACAACATCTCCAAAAAGATTATAATACTAATCAAAGATATACACATATCATTAAAATACCCTTGATGAACTAGCATTAAAACAATCCTCAGATATCTAATAAAAAAAAAGGCTTATAAAAATTAAGTCAGTACTGTTTGTATACATATATTCCTATTATTGGCCCAATCATTGCTGAGAGCATAAGACACGCACTAAAAATATACAATTATAGAAAAATAATGAAATTATTATGAAAATGTGGACACACCGGACAAAAGCACCAAATTTTTTCCCACGTGCTACTTAGAACCATAGCTTTCAATTTTCAATTTTCAATTTTCAATTTTCAATTTTCAATTTTCAATTTTCAATTTTCAATGGGAACCACATCCTCCAGTGGCCATTTTGAATTTTATAGTGGCCATCTTGAAACATTAGTATATTACCAATATCTCGGCTTCTGATGCACTTAGGATCACAATCGTGGTGTATAAATATACATTTTCGGGATGAGGGAATACAAATAGACAATTTTTAAATATGTCAGATGATCAATTTATTCACAATGTGATATTTTACTTGTGTACCCGTGTATCATTTAGAAACTATTCAACAATTTCCACTTTTGAAAATTATACATTTACTAAATAAATATATAATAAATAAATAAATACTAAAAGACATACAGTTTTATACATTCTTATATGAAAGATGGCATATTATATGAAATATGCCATTGCTTATTCTGTATTCAAACAATGACATCTGCAGGGTTCTGTGCAATTCCAACCTGCCTTTCTGCATGCCACCACATCAAATGTGGCTCTTACAGTTACATTTCACCAATTCTAAAGAAAATGAGACCATTCTCTCTGTTGAAATGGATGAGTTATTTTATGTTGTAAGTTAGTTCTATATCATACAACTTTAATAACATAGGACTTAACAGCATAAAAATTACTATAATGAGAAATTTAAAGAGTAATTTTAAATCAGACTTATTCAAAGACTATTTTATAGTATTTTATTAGAGAAATAGTAAAATAAGTGAATTTGAATCGTTTTAATAGAATAACCCTCAATCCAAAGAATCCTAAGTGTGAAAGTAAATGGTTAATTCTTATGTCACATTCAAAGAGAAGCACATTCAATTTTAGAAATCTAAAGTTTGGAGATAATTTATTAAATTATGAGTACTCACATCATCTGCATTACCAAATAATATCGTCATTTTAATCTTTAGTAAGATTGCAGCCAAACATAAAAGTGTGAGTGTGAAAAGACGATAATAAACCAAACTCTGCTCAAATAAGTGTTCCAAGCACAGAACAAATATGGGTATACATATCAACATGCATGTGAATACAGAGCAGAGCAACATCTCATTACCAAACAGAGCTATATCTGCCAAAATCACACCTATCTGAAACAAATCCAAATGTTTCTTTTAGTTTAATATTGAGACAGTCTTTCCAAGTATTAATAAAACATTTAACACTTGGAAACAAATTTGGAAATTTAAATGTATCAATGTTGTGGGAAACCATTGACTAAGCATGAGAACTGACAACTATTACAGGTAAACTATTAATTATTTACAAATTCAAAAATGTTGTTATATGTACTCAAATAAGTTTAGTTGGTATACATTTAACCCTTTGAGTGCCAACGTCGCTCAGAGCGATGCACGAAATATCTGCTAAACTTGCCAGCGTCGCTCACAGCGATCCCGTGTTTTCGAGCTCTTAGTTCAGTATTAAGTCAACAGATAGAGTAGATTTTATTTCCACTGCATTCTCGTATGTTCAAGCTACTTTTATTTGTCTTTGCGATATATCGAACCTGAAAATTATTTTATAACTTTTTACTTTATGAGTTTTATCTTTGGCCTTGTTTGTAAACATGGCTACTAAGAGGAAAGCTGTGATTCAAGACACAGAAATACTTGCAATATTTATTGACAGCTCAACACAGAGTGATCAATTTGTTTGTCATTCTGAAAGCACTGATTCTGAATTTGTAAATAATGAAACTGAACAGGAATTTTATTCTAGTGAAATTGAAAGATCG